>VOPJ01000252.1:0-28126 GCA_014673585.1 Semibalanus balanoides
GGTCATGACTCAAGCACTAGCGCCTCTAGTGGCAACACGAGAAAGATTAGTTTGGGCGATAACCACCATTAGATGTCGCCCCCATCGAGCAGCTTAGCATTGGATTGCCGAGGGAAAGGAGTGGAGGGAGTAAGCACTGAGCAGTTTTATAGGTAGTATAGGTATAGGGGAGACCGGGGCTGGATGAATCAATTTTCACATTTAACTTACTAGTCGTCGACTCGTGGACGATATTTCAAATCTGACACTTTTGCCGGCAAAGTGTGTTTTTCAGACTTTTCCCCACCAAAATACACCTTTATTGTTGTTTTAAAAATATAGGTAAATAGGAAGGTACCAGCAACAATTGAACAGCTCTGCAGGCGTTGCGAGTCTACTTTCCGTTTAACCTGTATAGTCGTATTTTAATATGAAGGAATGTCGGAGGTTGAAAAATCCGAATTTATATTTTTCACCTCATCAAATGTTCAGCAAATGCACGGTTTTAGCATACCTTATGATAGCCGAGTCTAATTGTCAGTCCAAATTAAGGTATCAAAATACCTGTAGAGGACGAGTTAGTGGCGTAAATAGGTAATACCTACAACCAAAAGTAACTAGTAGTTCAAATTGGGCAGAATTCTGAAGTGAGGCAGGATTTCCGGCTGAGTACTCATTGTCAGGCTAAGATCCTGCCCTCCCCCCAACTTGAACATACTTCCTGCGTCCCTGCTCAAACCCATCGGCTCTGAGTTCGAGTCTGGGCACTGGCCAGTTCATTCAGTTCTCCCATTTGGATTGAAGTGAGAGATCCTGACTTTAAATGTACACTCGTGAAGCCCCAATACCACCACCGTCCACCTGTGTCCTGTACCTTCCATCCACTTTGTATCCGTACTTTATCTGTATAGATATCCAGCAACCAAATACCTATACTTTTGGCCACCTTGCATCACAGAAGAAGCCAGCCCCAATTATCTCAGCCCCCACCCACCCAACCACACGCACACGCACACGCACACGCACAACACACACACACACACACACACACCTACACACACACACGCACACACACACACACACACACACACACACACACACACACACAGAGCGACCCCGATCTGTGGAGAAGTTAGACTAATAGCCGGTCTCGCCGGAAACTGGAAATCCGTCCCGTGACCAGTTGCCGGTCACGTGACCGGCTCTCCCAGTGACAGGTGCCGGTCACGTGGCCGGCTCTCCCAGTGACAGGTGACCGGCCGGTGTCGTTGACCCCGGTACCGGCACCGGTTCGCTCTCCGGCACGGAGCACTAACGAGCTGGTGACGCATTGGTTCACTGTACACACTACACAGTTCAAATGTTTAGAGAGTGCAGAAAGGAGGCCGGCCCACGGGTATCCAGAACAGGCGCCTACAGGGTAAACGGACTGATATACACAGTTGCAAATGACCTAGGAGTCTGTGCAGAAGGAGGCGGCCCACCGGTAATCCAGAAACAGGCGCCCTACTAGTTGTAAACGGAGCTGATATATTTTTCACACTACACAGTTCAAATGACTAGGGAGTACTGTAAGGAGGCCGGCCCACGGGTATCCAGAACAAGCGTCTACAGTCTTCAGGGTAAACGAACTGTACACGGTTCAAATGACAAGCGAGTGCAGAAAGGAGGCCGGCCCACGGACCTATATCCAGAACAGGCGCCTACGCCCCACAGGGTAAACGGAGAAGACGGCTGCTTTGTCCAACTCGATGGAAGTTAAAGATACAAACGTCTGCGATAGCATCACTGATGTCACCATAAGCCTGGCAGACACGACAATTATATAACATTTCAGCTTCAGTGAGCAAGTTATATTTTGAGCGACTTAGAGAATACAGGGTCGTGTTTAGCAGCAAACCTTTCCGGACCGGTCACTGACCAAGTATTTGAAAGTCACGGTGACTGACCAGTAAGTGACCAGTGGGCAGTGGCCATTTGGTCATCACAGGCGCTCAGCCAGCTGACTCAATCGACTCAACCGACTCATGCCGGCCATGGTTAGCACATGAGGGGTCGAAAAAGGAAAAGTGGGTCGCCCAACGGAAATTCCATATCAAAGAGTGTTTCCTGCCGCAGGGATTGGTCCGCCGCAGGGTTCGGGGCAAAAAACAAAGTTTCTAAGTGTTTTGAATTTATGTCATCAATAAGCGTTTACTGAAGGTTTAACCTGGTAGGTAACTTGGATGCCGGTGTGGTTGAGGTTTAGGGTTGGAGATTTAGGTACTGAAGCTCTTATTTTGCCATGGTTCATGCAAAGTGGTCGTCCAGGTTCAAGCAAAGTGGTCGCCAACGAGGTTGGTAGGACAGAGTTTTTTTCGACCCCTGGTTAGCACTTAGCACTTCGCTCGCATGTCCTCTGTCAGCTCAGACCAACTCAAACTCGCGACTGCAGAGATATTATCCCGGAGAAAATTGCGTTTAATAATATTTGATTCTGCATTTTATCTTCGAAGAAATGGTACGACCTTCAGATCCATAGCCCCTGCGGACTGCCAGTGTCCATAAGCCGGACATGGTTTGAGTGATAGGGTTACAAAGCAGAGATGAGTGATTACCCAGCCATTATAGTGTATGTAGAAATGACCAATGCCCGTTTCTGGATCCACCTCCATCGTAAAATATCAAAATCGCTGTGTATGAATAGATGGATGTGCGCCAAGTTAACAAAGTTTGTTGTCCTATGGTACAACAGAAAACGCAATTCGAAGGCTCGTCAAAACTCATTTTGAAACCATTTCTATCGTTTGTGGGCGGCTAAGGGCAATATTCCAGGGATCATCGAATGTCAGATTTCCAGTTTTTGGACTTCGTTTCTACCCCCCCCCCCTCCAAATATATCTGTAACTATTATAGGCAGCTACGCCTATGGCTATAGGAGGAAAAGGGAAAACAATCGAAAGCTCTTAAAAAATACAATCGCCATTAGTTTCCTCAAATTTAAGCTAGGGCTCATAGCTCAGGCTCCAGAGGTCATCAAAGGTCAAAAAGTTTATTTTTTGGAAAATTGTTGCTAACAAAAGCTTTTACCTAATACAGATAAGGCAATAATATGTACACCATCGTGTTTGTCTCGTAAAGACGTTTCGAAACATATTCGTTTTGACCAGGTTAAATCAAACACAAAATTGACCTAAGTTCAAGGTCAAATGGTGACCCAAATAGGCAATGTTGCATAATGAGAGCCATGTCTCGACAAGGCAAACACATTGGGGTCGGTTTCACTTCTTAAACTTTATTCAGTCGAGGGTTATTGGAAAATGACGATGACCTCAGATGACCTCAGCGGGACCCTGTAGGGTCACTGAAACAAAACTGCGCCTGAATCATCAGCAACATGCCATAATAATATGACCCAGAAGAAATTGGACAGTTATGTTGTGTATACTCATTACTCAGAAAGGGAGGCATTCGAAAACTTTCATACTTACTTCCTGTGTGGAGGTCACGAAATTGGCCCAGCCTTAGGTCACATGTATAGCAACTCCGAGATGAACGAATTGTAAGGATCTATGACCTTATTAAATCTCGTAAAGTGAGAAACGATCGAGAGAAAAAAAAACGACTGTGGTACTATTGGTTCCAAAATAAGCGTCCCGCTGGGTTGGCCGGCACAGCAGTTTAAGGGAGCATAACCCCTTGGGAAAATTGAATGAGAAATGTTGGACCGATGGAATAGCCACTCTTCTGCTAGCTTTGCATCTAACATCAATTCACATACTTTTCCAAGGCGGTATATTCCCTTTAACTGCTGTGCCGGTCAACCCAGCGGGACGCTTATTTTGGAACCAATAGTACAACCACAAACTTGTTTGGAGGTGGGTCAGGTGACCTGGTCCGTTGTCCTGAATTGAGATGACCGTCACCCGAGGTCAATGATTTAACAGAAATATGGGTAACTGATGCACGAACAGCTGTACCGAAAATGTCGAGCTGCGCGTAGCCATTTCCTCTTATCTTCGAAAAACCTTAGGGGCGTCTAACCCCTCCCCCCTTTTGCAGGGGCGCAGCTTCTCCAAAAAGTTTGGGGCCTGAGCGGGGAAAATTGCTTAAAGTACACTCAAAATCCACAAAATACAGATTTCTCCCGGATTTGACCCACTTCCTCGTCCAAGTTGGGGGGGGGGGGCTGAAGCCCCCAAATGAATAATAAACTACACGCCTGCCCTTCCGGTACGGCGTGGGATTCATGTGTTCCTATTGTCCAATACTAATATGCAGTCCGCTCAGTCACATACTGTATAGTCTTTTTCATAACAGAGAGTGGTCTACTTACGCATTCAAAACAGCCCACATCGTAATATTTCAACTAGACGTCTTCACTATACCTGAGTATACTATTGTAGAAATAGGCCACAATACAATAACAAAGCCTATGACGTGGATGGTAAACGTCAATTTGAGTAAAACCGCATGCATTAATTCATAAATTCATTCGTTCATTCATTCCCTACCAAATGTCATTGGTGTCTGGTGAACGGTTGAAATCCTTTTGGGGAAAGTATAGTGGTGTGACGTGAGATCCGCTGTCTGACTACCCTTTTGTAAACGTTCTTGTCTAGATAACGTTGAGTGGCTGAGAAACGCAGAAGGGATCAGCCCGAGACTGTAGCATGAGCAAACAGGAATAGCTGATCTGATTATAGCATAAGACAAACCGTCACTTGCCTTCACGCAGAGGCGTGGTATATTGCTGACTGCTGTGAAAGCCGGCGGTAATATGTGATTCGACCATAGTGTTTTGGAAGGGAATAAGTTGAAGATAATAAAATAAATCCGTTGAAGATAAGACAATAATATATGAATAATAAAAAATCGCTGTGCTGCGCGACATTCGTTGGTAGGTACATACATACCTGTCCGTGCAGTTGATCAATGAAGGCGCCGCCGCATCAATGTTTGTGAATGGATTTACTCATCATTGATGTTTCTGTAGATCCGCGGTAGACTTTCCGCCTCCGGGGTCCGCAGCAACACTGTCTCCAATTTCAATACATACAAAATATGCGAAGACTAGTCAGCCTTAAACCTGTGAGAGCCTCAAGGCACCACAAACCTAAAAGTGTATACTATTTTTGAATATAATGCAGGAGCTGTCAGCTTACCCAACGTTTCCGGGTCGCTGGAAGCACTGTAGCCCTGCGTGGCTAGTTTTCCGAAACCCAATCTACAAAATCACAATGTTATCATGCACGTTTACCACATGAACATAGAGCATTACCTACATGTCACCCATGAGGACATGAGAAGTACACTTAACGTCGCAATCGGCGCACCTCGAACGTGTCAAAAGTCACAACGATGTTACATTGTGGTGGTAGAAAGCCAGTGAAAATGGCATCAAAATCAGTAACGTTTTTGATTTTTTTTTTCTGTTTTTGTGTAAGTTTGGTTGTGCTTCCATGATTCCAGTTAAACACAAATGAAGTTGATATCGAGCTTTCAATCAACCTTTCGAAACCATCGTAGCAGTAGTTAGACCCTATTTCTTGCGGGCGGCTAGCATTACGTTAACGTGCGGGGGTCAGATTCTGCCCCCCAGAGATCTCGAGAACCGCTTGGTCGATTTCAATGGGACGAACACCATTCGATGCGCCGTCAAAATATTTTTCATTTTTTACCCCATTTTTTAATAGGGGGCAGGGGCAAAGATACATTTTTTTAAAGGTTATTGCGGCCATGTGACTCGACCGATTTGCATGCCCAAAACGTTTTTGAGCTTGAAATATACCGGTCTTTTACATATGGATATGACAAGTACCAAAATTAAAAATCATATGCGTATTCAGGGGAAGAAAATGGGGGATTTTGTATAACAAATATGTGCTGTTTGTGATTTGGGACGATAGGAACGTCACATGTGGTCTTTTTTGCTGTAATTTGTTAACTGTAATACATTTTTCATGGGCGGATCCAGGTAAACAACGTGGGGGGCAGTGGGCACCATGTGCGGAACGCCTTTATCATCTTATTAATTTGAAGTTGAACCTAATTTGACGGAGGATATCGCCTCCCATTTTATGTATCTGAGTGCGTCTCTGCCCCAAAATATGTATAATCCAAGTATGTATGATGTATATAGCAGCGACATCGTTTCTGACGCATTTATTGCACCGCAAACTACGAAGGAATTAGGAAGTATGCGCCGCACATTTGTAACAGCCTCCCAAAAATTTGAACCTGGCACCACCTCTGCTGGACCGTGTTTTATTTTTAATTTTGACACAAATCGCGTCACATAACTCTAGTCAAATTTCAAAATTTCAAGAGGCTGGGCCTAACGGTTTAGAAGTGACAGGCGAAAAAACTACCGGGGGCAGAATCTGTCCCCCGCAATAAAACAAAAACAAAACAGGTAGGGTTAAGCCATTGCTCGAAAATAATATACCGCAAGCGCAATCCAATTCTGCTTAGGTAGGTCAGGCCGTCACTGACAAGTAAACCGGTAGTGATGATGTGGTCCGGATGTTCTAATTCTTATGGAATACGTGGTTCAGCTCAACAAGCTATCATTTGTTTTCATAATGGGACAGCCGATTCTCTGAAAAGGGTACCGAGCTTATAAAGCTGCTTTTATGACAACATAAAGATCACGACAAACAATTGAACGAGACATATTTTTAACGCCAAATCCCAGGCTTCCAGTTTGCCTTGTTTTTGTTATGTTGCACTTCAACTTCTTAACTTACTGAGGCACAATTTGCCATTTTTCTCACACTTGCCGGAATAAAGTGCAGTTACTAAGTAACCAGCATTTCCCAGTTCCCATTTCGCCCAGTTGGCTGAACGTGTGGCCGTTCAGGGTCACAACAGGTCATTTCAAGCAGGACCAACGGCCAGTCAAATCTACCACGTGTCGCACGCTCGAGTGAAAACGGCATTTCTTATCCCCTGTTATCACTTCTGCCGTTGAAATATCACTTACTTCCGGTTCGGTTGAGCAACCCGCCCGGTAACTAGTCTGGAGCACAACATCTGGACTGGTATGACTCGTTGGCCGAGAGACTGGGCTCGCGAACGGTGCAGTGGCCTCTACTCGCCGGAAGCACGGTTCACAACTGTACTATGAAGCTTGTCATGGTGCAGCTACAAGGGTTGTGTCTGACTCAGGGTCGGTGAGTCAACCTTGACTCAAAATCGATCCAACTCAGATGAGTTATAGTTCAGTCGGTTGAAATTTATGGAAGAATGAGTCGTGTCCTACTTGAGTAGGATAGTTTATTATCTGTGCCATTGAAATGTTCACTCATTTTACAATGAGTCAAGACATAAGTGATTCAAAAACAACTTATAGAAGGCAGTCAGGCTTTGTAATCCCTCACCCGGTGAGGGGTCATTTAAACCCTTCGAGTTTTTTTTCAATTCTTTTGTACCCTGGCCTCGCACTTAATTTACCTGCATATTGGTTTCCGCTGTTGCCTTAGCGCCAACCGGATTGTGCTTTCACCCACTACTGGCAGATCCAGGGGGGGGGGGAAGGGGATCGGCCATGGCCTCCCAAGGTCATGGAAGGCGGGGTCAACAATGGTCTTTTGACGTCCCTCCCAAAACCGAAAGGCTACGAAGTACGTATTAACTCGATTTCCAAAAACACTTCACAAAAATGCCTGAAACGTTTCCACAAAAACAGAATTAGCATGTTGCATTTTCCAGATTAACTGAACCGAAAAAGACTAAGTTTCCTTTAAAACAATATTTTTTTGTATGTTTTTAATGCTTAAGAAGTGGTGAAAAATTGAGAAATAAAATAAACGTTTTTGAGAAAGCTGTTTTTGTAACCTGAAGTTTGTTTGCTCCTCTTTAATTTTGTTAAGAAAATTGTTAGAAAAACACTTCGAAATTGGTCAAAATTGCACAAAACGGAAAGAAACGTAAGTCTTCCACGTAAACGCGTGTTACTGTTTATTTAGCTTGTGCATTGTAGTTGGCGCCAACAAAATAAAAAAAATGCGCTTTTATGCTGTTTGCTCTGAGTATGCGTACTGTTGTAGAGTGTTTAGCGTCACCCAAGCCCAATATTTGTATGTGTTTCTTGGACACGAGTCATGAATAGCGTTGCATGCAGCGGATATGGCTCACGAAGTGAAATAAATAAATAAATAAATAAATATACTAACCAGGTGTGTTTTCACCTCTTCTATAATTTCGTTGTTGAAGTTTTCCTCGAAAAACATCGATGCGTCGGTTAAAATTGCAAAAATAGAAACAAACGCATAAACTTAAACGTTATACGTGTTTGTAGCTGGCGGCACTAACGACGGAGCAATACAATATTCTGGTATGTTTTCATCTTCCCATTAATTTCGGTTAGTGAAAACTTGTTTCTGAAAATGCCTTAGAAATCGATTTACAATCGCAACAAGCAACAACAAATTATTATCGTAATTACTTATTACCCAAATAAGTATCGATTTTTTAAAACCCAAAGTTAACAGGACCGTAGGAACTCATTTTAAGTTGAGGGGGCAAGACATTTTTAAGTCGATTCTTTCCATGCAACGTCCAGAGGCGTAATGTTAAAATCTGAAAATGTTGGGCGGCAGTTGTCCCCTTCCCCTGCCCCCGGCTTCTACGTCTATGCAAGTTAACCCTATTCCCTGCGGGCGGCCAGAATTACGTTAACCTGCGGTGGTAGATTCTGCCCCCTCGAGATCTCTTGAACCGCTCCACCGATTTTGATGGGATGAACACCATTCGCTTCGTCGTGACAAAATATTTCTTTTTGGACCCCGAAATTTATTTTTTGTTCGAAAATGGGGGCCAAGGGGCAAAAAATACGAAAACGTTGAGTGTTTTTTGGAAGGTCATTGCGGCCATGTTACTAGACCGATTTTCATGCACGATTTTGTTTTTGACCTTCCAATGTCATGGTCTTCAACATATGAGAGCGACAAGTACCAAAATGAAAAATAATAGGCGTACTCAGGTATGAAAAATGGGATGATTTTTTGATAAAATTATGTGCTGTTCGTGAATGTTTGGGACGATAGGAACGTCACATGTAGGCTTTATTGCTGTTAATTTGTTAAAATGTAAAATATTATTGCGCATAGGTGGATCCAGCGTAAACAACGTTGGCGGGCACCACATGCGGAAACGTCTTTTAATCATCTACTAATTTGAAGTTGAGCCTAATTTACCGGAGGTATTGCCCCCATTTTGTACCTTGAGTGCGCCCCTCTGCACCAAAAATATGATAAAATCTAAGTATGTAATGATGTATATAGCAGGGACATGTTTCTGCTGCTTTTATATCCACCGCAAACTACGAAGGAAGTATGCACCGCACGACCACATTTGTAACGATCTCCCCAAAACATGAGCCTGGAGCCACTTCTGCAGGACCAATTTCTCCTAAATTTTGACACAACACGCGTCATTCAATTCTAGGAAAACTAAAAAAGTTTTAAGACGATAAACGTAACGGTTCAGAAGCGGGGAGTGAAAAACCACCGGGGGTGGAGCAGAGTCTGTCCCCGCAGGAATAGGGTTAATGCTCGATCGCATAAATGGTCTTTAGCTTATACCCGGACAGCTGAGCCCAAAAACGACGGCGCTGTTCGCCGCCGTTTTCCCACTATTTTCGAAAAACTTAGGGTGTCTAAACGTCCCCGACACGTCTCGGGGCAAAGATTAAATATGAAAATATAATTTTTCCAAACGCTATATACCTAATGATTTGCCATGCGAGAAATTTCGAAGAGGAACATTTTGACAAAAAAATAAAACAATCTTACTCAGAATTTAAAACAAAAACATAGCCGGGTGGGTCTCCGATACAATTTCTGCCTGGTGGGAGAACAAATTACTCCTTCCACCAACTACAAATCTTGAATGGCTATGGCGACGCGGAAAAACGTTCGAAAACTCAGAACAAGGCAACCAAAGTCATTGCAGTCATGTTTTGCCTCAGTCAATATTGAGTTCACTAGAGGTCACAAAGGTCAATTTAGCCACTTACCACGCGCACTGCAGGGGCGTTAACGCGGGACCGAACACGAACTCAGGGGGGGGTTGATTTCCGCCCCCCCGTGAGATCTCCAAAAACTAGCCGCAACTTTAGCGACAAGCGAAAAACCGGCATTTAGATAGCTCTAGGCAAGCTCTATCGAAAGTATTTCAGTCTTTTCTTGGATCAGGTCCACAATTGAGGTCACCAGTGGTCACCAAGGTCAGATTTTCCGGTTTTAGGACTTTTTAGGACTCTTTTCCAGAAACCCCAATTAACTCGGAAACTATGATAGCTAGGAAGCAAACGATTAGTAAAAGACAATCGATAGCCATTGAAATTGCAATCGCATGTATGTCCTTCAAAGTTGATCTCAGATCAATAGTTTAGGCTCCAGAGGTCATTGAAAGATAAAACATTACCTTTTTTAGCAAAACAGTTTTCGTGAACAGCATGTCACCTAAGAAAGATAGGTAAACATTTGTGACGCCAATCGTGTGTTCTCATTTTGGATTTGCGGCTTTGAAACATATATACGGTGACCTGGTAAGGTCCCAACTTTCAAAATTTGAACCTAAGGTCAGGTCATTTGGTGGACCAGGTAGGTCATGTTCATGATGGGGCAACGCGGCCACAGACTAGACGAACAACATTTGGTGCCAACTAATTCGTCTCTATCTCTTTTCTATCAAGAGTTATTAGGCAAATCATTGCTGATGAACCTCAGATGACCTCAGATGACCTATTGTAGAGTCATCTGGACCAACAATTGGCACCTTTGATCATTTATAATGAGCTAAAATAGCATTATTTAAAAATTAATTAGCCTGATCCAATGCATATTTTATTGAAAGGGAAACATTTTTATTTTCCCATTCACTTAAATGGGGAGGTTCAGGAAATTGACCTGACCTTTGGTCACCGATACGAAAAATCCGAGATATACGGAATTGTAAGGTACTGATATTCTATGAAATCTGCAAGTTTCAAAAAACTTTCGAAAAAAAAGACTGTGGCTTTGGCACGAACGCAAACATTTTGAAGGTTGAGGTCACTTGACCATGACTTGCATTGACCTTGAACCTGAGATGACCTCAAGTCAAAACTTTTTACAAGTGTGGGTAATGATGCCCAAACCGACGTTGATCGAAATTTGGCGGCGCTGCGCGCCGCCTTTTTCGCTACTCCTGAAAAAACCTGAGGGGGGGGGCGGAAATCAACCCCCCTGCAGTGCCGCGGGTTAAGGACTCAACGCAGGAGACCCGAAATATATCAGAAATTAGGATGGTTGGGAACAAAACAAAATTTCGGAAATAAGTATAAATGCAATCACACAATTTTGGTTCATGCCAATAGTTTGGACTCGAGAGAGCATCTCAGGCTACGCTGTCATTTTCTTCCGAAGTTTTTCGCAAACAAACTTCTACTTAATACGCATAGGACAGTAATCTACAATAACGTCATCGTGTTTATCTCTTGAAGGCACTTTTAACCATAGTTTTCAATGGGTGCCCAGCCGAAGCCCACGAACACCAAGCCCAGACCCAGACCAGACCCATTCAAATTCACAATATTGAGGTCTCAGGTCCATGCCCGGTCCAGCCCATCCGTATTAAGCAGATAATTATTTCCAAATCCTAACATATTTACTTTCATGCTATTAACAATAAATGATATCACGCACCTGTGTACTGCTGTGGCTTTTGACTCATCGAACACTTTTCAGTTAACATTGTCATACTGGATCAGACTTTGGATCGGACATGATATGGGATTTTTAAATCTTTCACCACTGCTAGGTACTTACCATGATTTATTGTTGTCATATACTTGTCAAAATGTATTGTTTAAGTGTCCTATATAATTCATTAACATATTTACCTGAAAAAACATCTGGTTGTCAAGTAAAAAATAACGGCTAGTGACATGACTCCAAAATTGTCATACCCATGCCCACCCAGCAACCATGAAAAGTCAAAAAATGCATACCCAGCCCAGACAATCGGAAGAATTGAATGGGCACCCATGGGTGCTCCCGACCCATTGAAAACACTGCTTTGAACCATATTCAGTGTCCTGGCAATGCTGTATTTTTGTTTCATGCCCTGGCCCCGGAGAATATAAATCCATAGGTGGAGAGTAAACTTGGATTGTTAGGATAATTAAGATATTCATTTTTTTGCAAAATATTTCACTTGCAAATTAAAAATGTTAAATAAATATTAAAAGAAAGTTAAAGTGTAATACAAAATAAGCTATTGTTTGGAAAATGCAAAATTTATTTTTAACTACAATGTCGAGAAGATCAGGTGAAAAGAGACCAGCATTCCATAAAATATAAGAAAACACAATTATTTGGACACAAAAATTCAAGAAAACTGCCCAAATTTCGGGACTGTGTCATGGTTAGGTCAAATATAAAAAAAATACTTCAGAATGAGGCAATTTAGTGACTCGGGAGTCAGGTACATCATTATTAATGTTGTGTCATTGAGAAGCAACTGCTCCTGGGTCAGCAGGAATGAGCTAAGATAACATTGATGAAATTGGTCGGATCTAATCTGTATTCTCTGAAAAGGAAGCATTTGTATACTTTCCTGTTGACATTAAGGTCACAAAATTTAGTTCACTATAGGTAACCACTTACCGATATGCCTAATACAATAGCCGTTTTCACGATGGATTATTTTGCGCGAAATGTTTTAAAACATTTTAAAATGTCTTAAAATGTTTTAGTAGTGGCCGTTTTCACGATGGACTTATTTGCGAAAAAAAAACTTGCCCTACGGGACCGTAGGGCGAGGGTGAAAAAAAAATTATCGCAAATTAGTCCATCATGAAAACGGCTACTACTTCAACGTTTTAAAACATTTTAAAATGATTGAAAATGAACATTTCGCACAAAATAATCCATCGTGAAAACGTAATCACACATATTTGTGCTATACATATTTTGACCTGATTAAATACAGTGATTTTCAGGTCGATCAGACAAGCCCTGCGATTTTTTAACGACTGCGAATTATTTTTTAGAGGTGAGGTCACTTGACGTGACCCGGTGACCCGACCTGCGATTACGCAAGGTAAAAAATGTAACACAATGTGAGCAATTTATTCCCAAACAGTTGTGTCAGATTTGGCGGCGCTGCGTGCCGCTGTTTTTCTGCTATTTCGGAAAAATGGACCTCATTTCATCTTCCACCGATTTGCCCCCCCCCCCTAAAAAAAACACAACGGCTGGATCCACCAGTGTTCACCCATGAACCAGCTGCCTTGCGCGGTGCGACCAACGGACGAAGCCCGTCTCGACACGACCCTCCTGAACCCGTCCCGCCTCAGCTGTCTCGATTCTTCCGATCGGTTTCCGACTCGCCCCTTCTGAACTCGTCAGCGTCCCCAGCCCGTGCTTCGATTCTTCCGAGCGGTCCCGACTCGATTCTGTCTGAACCCGTCCCCGTCCAGCCGTCTCGATTCTTCCGAGCGGGTCCGACTCGCGCCGAAGCCCCGGACGCGGGCGGCGGCGGCGGGCGGCGGCAAGGAGGAGCGGCGAGGCAGCGAGCCGCCGCTCCGACTCCAGACGTCAGTCGTACTCCAACCTCCGATCCGACATGAGGTGCCTGCTCCCACTGATCGCCCTGCTGGGCGCCGCCCACGCCGGTGAGTGTTCGCTAACGAAGAAAAATAGCCTCCGAATAATGATGTCATAGATACATTTGCTTTTATTTAGACAAAATAAGCAAGGCATGTATAGGCGTAGGAACAGGGAGCCCCAGGGGCCATAGACCCTCACTTTCCGGTCATTGTTTTCTAAACTATTTTATTTTGATTGGTGAAAAATGGCAGCAAGTTCGCCGGGACGAGCAGAGCCCAAATCTACAAAAAAAAAACTTCCATAGGTTGGGGTTCTCAAGACGAGATCAAAGTTCCACTAACCCCCTCACACACATACACACTTCGTAATGTTCCTACGTCTTTGGTAACATCCTTAACAGATGGTCAAATGCTGTGATATTTCCATTCTGTTTTGTATTTATGCAATTTGTATTTATAGTTTATAAATATGTCTAAGGCATTAACACATTACGTAACCCTAGTAGCACACTGTGACAACGTTTTCACGACGTAATTACGTCGAATGAACGTTGTCCTGATGTTGTCAACGTTGCAATGACGTGAGAACGTTATGTGCTACTAGGGTTAGAGCCCGAATTTGTATTTGGGCCACATGTGTAGTACCAATGTTTGTTTTTCTCCATGTGACGTTCAACTGAAATGTCTGAAACACATGTTACCAAACAACGCATGGGAAAACGTTCAGTCTCGTACCTTTTGTAATGCAGTACGTGCGTTGTTTTTGTTGTGAATTGCACGAGCAGCGGACAGCAATAGAAGCCGAATAGTCTTGGGACATACATGTCCCAAATTTCAATATTGGATTAAGCAAGCACATTATTTGCAAGTTGGCATTACATCTACCACCACAGCGTTACAATTTATATAAAAATCACAAAGAGCATAAATACAATTAACATTAGGTACAACAGTTCACAACAACACTGTAGGTAAGCCAATATACAATGCTAAAAAGCTCATTTTGTTGCAAATTCCGCCTGTTACCGTGACCCAACGCAAGCTTGGAAATATTTTCCCTGTATTTCCAAAAGTCGCGTGCATTTTCCAAAATTACAGGAAAATATTACATTCCGACAGTTCAGTTCATGATCCAGAGAAATCCAAATCGATGCATATAAAATCATGGAGTGACATTCGTATAGGCGGCAAATAAATGATACATCAACAAATTAAAATTTGTAACCGTTGCGGGGCAAAATTTACTTAGGTAAATTCTGATTAAATATATGTTTAATGTGCATTACACATTTCATGAAAACATGTGGCGTAAAATGCACACACTATAGCAGCATCGCATGAAATATGGATCCAGTGATTCTGACCGAACTGTTGGCAGCTATGAGTGAAATAAGGACAAGCTTGATATTTAACATCCTCATGTTTATTGTTTCCGAAGCAAGAAACTCGTCACTAAAGCTCTTAGCGAAACGCAGCCTATTACGCCTCATGTTGGCATCGCTACTCAACATCTCAGCTGATTCATGACAGATCAGAAAAACACACCCGACTTGAATCGGTGGCGTTTTTCTGGTCGTACGGGCTACTACGCGCCCCGTGCTGTTGGCGCTCGAGGCTGTTCCGTGAGTGAAAACGCAGGTGAAAGCCGCTTCTAGGTACCACCAGTGCCACTGACCGGCCCGGCCGGCCGTATGACCGGACACGTTCTTGTAGGACGCTCACCGGTTCCAGTGGTGTCACGTGCGGGCATCCTAAGCGGCCGGCTGACGACCCAACCCACAATTACTGACCACAGTAGTGGAGGACTGAACCTGTCTGGGATGCATATCTGGAAATGTTGTATACAAAATACAGACCCATCATACTGGGGAGCCATAACTCAGTCAATGCTGGGTCTGGATTTTGTATTCGATATTTCAAAATACGCGCCTGGAACGTTACTGCGCCTGCGTGAAGCTTGGATGCCACAATTGTGGGTCCAGGGGTTAGGTTATCAATGTCTGTCTTTGGTATGTCTTTCGGATGTCCCGATTGTCCGTCCAGTTTGGTTTGGTAACCGATGATTGTCCTTGGTATGTCTTTCGGAGTCCAGTTTTGTAAGTTAGATCTTCCGGGTTTAATGTATGTACCGAGGGAACCTGTGATTTGCCGGAGTTAATCTTCGGTACTGTTAATTGGCGGACACGGACAGCTTTAAGAACCTGTATTTCAGCTATTCATCGTTCGCCTTCCTCGCCCGCTTGGCAGCTTGCTGACATTTTATAGCCGAATGTGAGTCTGTGACCCGACCTGCTTTCTAAACTGGTTTCATGCACTCCATGCAGATAAGCACTTCTGCGACTGCGTCAGTGACACTTTATCACAAGCCAGTGCCCCGATGCTATTTCCTATTCGCGCTTGTATTGCTATTTTGTGGTGAAGCGTGAGATATTATGTAGCAGGCCGGCATTTGCTCCTCTCCTTGTGTCGCGAAATCAGCTAAACCATTTAACGATGTACGTATCGCCTGGGACAAATTCAGTGTCATCGTCATGTCTGCACATTTTAGCCAAATCCAATTCGGTCGGACGAAGTATACATGTAACAGGCACGTAACCAGGATTTGTATCAGAGAGGACACGTCAGTGAAAAACTATAATTCCGCTCCTCAGCCAAATGTTTGTTGACCGGGGGGGGGGGGTATCGGGCACGTCAAGAAGATCTAACTTTATCTAGAGTTAGTTGGTTTGCTCAGGGGGAGGGGGCATGGCCCCTGTGCCCCCCTTGGCTACGTCCCTGACATGTAATCGGTTGGACAAATTTGAAGATATGAAAAAACACAATAGTTTCCAGTAACTTGCGTTATACAAATTATCGAAGGAACTGAGGGAGCATGATAATACTGAGTTTCATGCTGGCTATGTGCTCATTACCCATCAGCAAATATTTCCAATCATACAACCTTATGTGTAAAATTGCAGTATTACAGCAAGCTCACTCGCAGATGGGTCAAGATTTGAAGAGACCGACATCTATGTAGCATGACACACATCAAACAATCGTATGCCGTGGCCTTATTCCAACCCACCACCACCTTGGTCGAGGGAATAAGATCACAACTTCGCAACCCGTTGGCGCCTGGTTGGAGCCCCGGCAGAAGCGACCTCGGGTGGCCTCATTTGTATTGCTGCGGTCAAGTGGCAATTGACCGGGGAACATTGATAAAGAGTCCCGCCCCTTTTGTCTGCGTTTCAGCGCCGTTCTTCAAGTTCCATTTCGGACCGGAGCACAGGTCCGACCTTGAGGGTGGTGCGGAACTCCCCGCCGAGCCGCTCCCGCAGGAAGTGCCCGAGGACTCGGGCGCCGTGTTCGCCCTCCAGCTGCCCAAGATCGACCTCTCCGACCTCTTCAGGCCGTTCCGGGTGTTCGCAGGTGGGTGACAGAGCCGAGATGGAGGCAGGGGGATGAGGTGGAGGCAGGGCAGAGCACTGCCACTGATCGGCGCGGCTCTCTATGCGGGTCTGGTGATGTGTCTGGTGGAATATGATGTGTCTGGTGGATCATCATACAGACCCGGGCCGCACCGACAATTTGGCATGTGAAGAGACGGTGCTTATACCCCCTTCCCTCAAAGAAGTGTGTTGAGTGGGAAAATGACAACGGGCGCCTTATATGACCCCATAAGCGGGCCCTAAAACCCAGATCACTACCACCAGGTGGAATAATACTGAAGCATGTCTGCTTAAAATGACTACAAATTGTTTAGCTTCTTCTAGGCTTCTTTTATGGACGAAAATAGCACCTATGTTTGCCGAACTAACAATAAATCCAACAAGGGCTACTAAAAGCTCATACATTTTATCCAAGGACCAAACCCACTGGCGAATTTGCTGAAAATTGGTAACTTCAAATCGAAGCCAATGGATTCTGACCGAACTCATCATGAGTACCTACATTGGCGTAGGAACAGGGGGTGTGAGAAGGCATAGCTACTCAATTTTCGGCCATTTTGTGTCTTAACTATTTTATTTTGCTTGGCAGGAAAAGTTGTTGATGGTAAAAAGTTCACAAAAATATGCGTGAAGAGAAGACGAGAAGAGCCCAAATATGCAAATAAATATTCCAGAAAGGGTTGGGCTTCTCTCAAAACGAGATAAAAGTTTCACTGCCCCCCTCCCTCAACTGTTCGTGACGTTCGTACGTCCGTGCACGATTGACTGGCTGACGTAGGTCAGGAAACACGACTACTGCGCGGTCAAACTCAAATTTCTGGCGCAGTTAGAACCGAGTGGGAGCCAGGTTGAACGACCCATGGACCATTGAACCTGTTTGAACGTCATGCTTTGTGGACCGACAAGAGCGCCAGTCATCCGCAGTGGAAAAGAGCATGTCGCCTTCATTTGCGCCGTGCTCACGTGTTCACGTGCACCGTCACTGTGTGGATTGCGGCAAGACTGGGGCTATCGATGTGTGCCCAGGCGGGTTTGACGTTCGAAAGGATTTAATTGAGGCTATTTCTGAGCGCATGCTCCAAAAAGAAAGATCGCATCAGTTTGCATGCATAGCAAACATTCATTTGATATTAAGACGGCTACGCCACTTCGTGTCGAATAAGTCCTTCATCTTAATGGATGTTTTGGCTTGCTTCAGATTTAAAACGGATAACAAAATATTTATATTTGTAAACACCTCTAATTATTTATAGCGGAAATGCACAAAGGTATAATGTAGGTACCCAGCTCCGCTCCGTGCATGTTCATCATCAGTTCTCCTCCAAATGACATAGTCCTCCTGGCGAGACCGCCCTTTCCCATCAGACCTATTCCTCCTCCCACCAATGTACGCCTGCAGTGAGATTCTGGTGGCACCTCCGCGCGCCGTTTGAGACTCNAGATAACGTAACAGCGGAGGCTGATAACGTAACAGATAACGTAACAGCGGAGGCTGATAACGTAACAGTGGAGGCTGATAACGTAACAGATAACGTAACAGCGGAGGCTGATAACGTAACAGATAACGTAACAGTGGAGGCTGATAACGTAACAGATAACGTAACAGCGGAGGCTGATAACGTAACAGATAACGTAACAGTGGAGGACTGCATAACGTTAAACAGATAACGTAACAGCGAGGCTGAATAACTAACAGATAACGTAACAGTGCGAGGCTGATAACGTAACCAGATAACGGTAACAGCGAGCTGATAATGTAACATATACGTTAACAGCGGAGCTGATAACGTAACAGATAACGTAAACAGCGGAGGCTTGATAAACCTAACAGATAACGTAACAGTGAAGGCTGATAACGTAACAAGATAACGCTAACAGCGAGGCTGATACTAAAGCATAAACGTAACAGCGGAGGCTGATAACGTAACAGATAACGTAACAGCGGAGGCTGATAACGTAACATATAACGTAACAGCGGAGGCTGATAACGTAACAGATAACGTAACAGCGGAGGCTGATAACGTAACAGCGGAGGCAGATAACGTTGGAGGTCGCGTCACGGCACAAGTTACCTCTCCGTAATCAGTGAAACCGACCGACATAAGTTTGGCATCGATTGAGGCTTCAGATTCAGCTGGGCGAAATTCTGTGGCTGTGCTGTCCATAGCTTAGTATAACACCGTGGCGAGGAAGTTAAGGTAGTTATGTGTTTCTGTATTCTAAGCATTTAAGAACGCTCGTTTTACTGCGCGGTAGAGCGACTTTGCAGTTGGCACCCTCACCTACCATTTGACGTGATTTTAATACTGTGACGAGTGAATACAAATTACCAAAGAGTGCAAAGCATTCTTGATCGTTTCATATTTGCATGGTAATTCCAATGTCCTGAGTTACCTGGTCCAGGTCGTATATCCGTACGCTTTAGCTACTAAAAAAAAAACTCAGGCACACCTCGCTATTTTTCGTAAATGCGCCATCGTCATGACCAAACCCTGCCTACACAAATATTTCCACTTTGTGATAAACATAATAACGGGAAGTGTAGTTGTTATTTGGGGAGATTAAACAAGCATTTCTGGCAAATTTCCAATCAAGTGGGAAGTTTCTTGGACCTGAATGCCCTTGGTGCCGTGGCATGGATTACAATTTACAACGTGCACACACAATCGCCTTTCTTGGTCAATTTGAGTTTCGACAGGCTTAACGTCATGCTAAATTGTCCTGCCTGCTGCAAATTGTCCTGCGTGCTGCTATGTTTGCTTGATTCCGGCCACCTGCCAATGTGAGATACCAAGCTGCAAAACAACCGCTGAAGAGGAGCAATATACGAATGTAAATTGTGCATTTTTTCAAGCGAGAACCCTGAGATTCGTTGCATAGTAAGCATGCCACACGCTTTTTGTTTGCGATTGAAAGGCGGAATGACAACGATGCATAACTTAAGAGAGAGTGTGAGCAAGGTAGAGTAAAAGATAGACTGATAAAGATTTTCCATCGTTTCCTATCTAGTACTGTAAATAATATATTGTGTCAGATGAACTCATGTATTCGGGAACATAAGCACTTTACCCGTGGGCTTTTCAGAGTAAAAAGTGGTCCAGAATGGGCGGTTTGGTGGGCTAACTATCACAAAGTCTCGCACAATTCTGAAAACTCATCGGATTTTGCTTGCTTATGCATTTATCCCTCACCTAGCTGATTTTATGACAGTTTTTTAGCTGATTTAGCTGATTTAGCTGATTTAGCTGATTTAACCCTCACCCTACGGAAACTTTTTTCACCTTCGCCCTACAGGGAGGGAGGCTGACAGGCTAACTTCCAAATCAAGCAACATAGAGCAACGCGGTAAGAACCAGCATGCTGCCTGTCATGTGGGGAATTTATTGGTATTCAAATTTCAGAGGTTTCGGGTCAACAGGTGACCTTTCAGGTTAAGTGAATGACCTCGACTCGACCACGTCCAGAATATGTATGTATGTCTGTATTGACATTTAAAGCTCTCTCCAACATAAAATGGATATTCCGAGTGTCGAGTCAATAACGTTAAAAGGTGAGACATGTTAAAAGGCACTCGTATGCAACATTCACACAGGCAAAACATAGAAGCACACAGGCAAAACATAAAAGCACACATCCATACACACTACACATTCATCCAGTCCAGGCTCACTCTCAGCTAAATCATGGATAACTGAATATTCACTTATCCATGGCTAAATGATTGCACAGTAAATGCTTAAAAGACGTGAGCAACGAGTTTCGGAGTTCCAGAGGTAAAGCGTTGTAAAGTTTCGCGGTACTATATAGGAGGCGCCGCCTACCGCCTCTAGAATAAACGATTTTTTATCTGTCAGAAAACTTCAAAATTCGAAATTGATAAATGTAAATACAAAACATGTTTCTAGACAAGGTTTAGCTTTAAAATACAGAAAAGGTATTTATTTGTTCGTATCTGGTCAACAAAAGTACAAAAAAAAATAATTGTAAAAAAGACGTCATAAGTTTCTTACACTTAGGGAGCCATCACTTAGTCAAAAATAGAGATATTGCTTTGAAATTTGGCTTGGGTATTGTTTATAATCAGTTCTCTCACATATATCCCGTTTTTTACATCTGTAAAAAATGTATTTGTTTTCTCAAAAAAGTAGTGTGGTGACTTTTTTAAAATAAAGGGGCATACTAGTCCTGTTTCGAACTCCGACACAGGACCAGTATTGGACTGTAACTCAAAGTAACTCTCTAACTCAAAGTAACTCTGTAACTCAAAGTAGCTTCCGACAGTCGGAGCTACTTTGAGTTACTTGCTGTTAGTACCTAAGAAGCTACTCGAAACTACTACTACCGCGAAGTCTCGTGAAAATGAAACTTTGTCTTCTAAAATGGGCCCACTAGTCCTGTGTCGCAAACTACTTAACGTAACAAGTTTATTTCTTCAGCCCAAACACATTTTTCGATCTGTCTTAAAATCTGCTTATCCAGTTATAACCCATGTTAATGGACTGTCCACCTTTTACATTATATTTAGTTGAGATAGCCATTTTCCGTGCTAGGCATTGCAATTATGTATAGTATAAGTTAAAACAACCACCGTGGTCGAATCACAAATAAATTTGAGTTTGGATTTGTCATCTGTAACATCCCCAGTCCCTAGTGTATTTGAACGGGGACCGTGAGCCGATGCCGTCGTCACTCTTTACTAAATGTTGATGATAGTCGACTTGTTTTACATTTGGCCATACATTAGTCGTACATATGGCAGCGTGAAGGTTTTCTCTATTCCCGAAATTATTTCATATGACGTCTCACGTCATCAGCCCTAATATTAAAACTTAACTTTTTATGAAATTGAGCACTTTTTGTGAAACAAATGTCATAATCGTGCTCGGCAGCAATTACTTAATATTGGACACCACATCCGGCGTACATTTGAGAACTTTTGAGAAGGTGGGACAGTCCCTATAAAGGTGAACTATTCCATTTAAGGTACCATCAAAGTTCACAAAAATACATATCTCCCGGATTTGATCCACTTCCTCGTCTAAGTCACGGCCTGAGATCACACGTGCACCGAAGTTGAGCAGCTTCTGCAGGCGCGCCGTCTGACCGACGTTACATGTTCCGTACACACACATGCAATAACGGACTAGCGAGGTGACAACACCCTGTACTAGTGTGGTGAGGGTCACCTGAGGCAGGCTGTGCCTACAGTGGCTGACTGCTGAGACCGATAAGCAGACCGGTGCACCGCCTCACAACGTCATCTACATGGGCCGAGAACGTCATGCCTGGTCGAAAAACTGACCACCCAGTTCGACAGTGGGAACCGCAACCCGTTCAAATCATGAATTTGATGCGAGGAGGCAGCCTTTGCAGTTTTTGACGCTAACCGAGAACGATGAGCCTGCTTTTCTGAGCGTTGAGTTTCATGCCGGTTTTGCCGAACAATGAGCAGAAGGGTGTAGTTGTGTTCCATGAGCCGGGTGAGGGTCCAAGGTCGCCTCCCACCAGAATACCATCACCTGGGTGTCATCACATACTGCACTATCTCTGCGCCGTCTGAACAATCGTAGTCGTTGCATAAATGAGAATAGCAGAGGGCCTAGCGCGGACCCCTGTATTAAGATGCCCGTAGGTTCAGGAGAGTCAGACGAGATAGTACTTGCTGGTGGTTTCCCTGACATAACTTTTGATATGGTTATGAGATAGCTCTTAAACCCACCGAGTGTCGACACCGAATAGTTCTCAGCTACAGATAAGAGAGTCACGAGGGATGACATCAAAACACTTGGAACAATCTAGAAGGCATAAAAGAGTGACGTCACTGCGGTCCATGGCCGAAAATACTTGGTCCGTGACAGTTAAAAGCGCAGTGTCGGTAGAGTGGCCAGATCTAAACCCATGTTGATTGGATGAGAAGTGTCGTTGAAGTGTGGATGAGAAGTCGGTTGAAGCCCCCTCAACTGAATAGGAAACTACATCCCTGCTCCTCACTCTTAGTCTATCGCCTGGGTGTAACTTTAATGCAAATTGGGGTTGAAGCTACAACTCCAATAATTTGGGAATTTAACATTACGCCTATGACGCGATGTGGTACAAATGGTGCTCTTAACAACCAAGTTCAACCCCAACAATTTTCAAAAGGTTACGCTTCTGGTCCATCGGAAGTGAGAAATATTCAGCAGGAGTCTGGCAGGGTAGGCTGTGCCTGGCGGGTTCCGTGTAATGCGGCACAGCATTTCATACCGTCTTTAGAAAGAAACGAGAACGACGAGAACTACAGTCCACGTTGTGACGGGAGTGTTAGCTATAGCTGTCACATTTAAAGGCAGTCACGCAAGGACGCAGGAACCGGGGGGGGGGTAGGAGGGCAGTGCCCCCAACATTTTCAGATTTTAACATTACGTCTATGGGTGTAGCATGGAGAAATCGACTTCAGAATGCCCCTGCCCCCTCCCCAACTTTCGTAAGGTTCCGGCGCCCCTGAGGTAGTGTGCCTACTCTTTTGGAATGTAAGATATATTTTTCTTACGATAAAAAGCAATCGGTTTCATTTTTGGATACGATCAAATTCACGTCTGGAGGGGCTTCAGACGTTAATTTTATATCATCCTATAATCAAACCAATAGCTTTTTCCCGTAATAAAAATATAATTGACATTCTTAAAGAGTAGACACACTAACTTTGACTGTGATTTTGTTGAATTTTTACTTATATTCTGTTTTTCACATTGTTTTACTTCGATATACATAAACGATCGCCACTATAAACAGAGTAAATAAGATGTTATCTAGAATGGCGCACCTAAGACAATAAACATTTAACTTCCCATACGAACAATGTTAAATGGAAACCAAGGCTCTGTTTGGCAGTTGCCATCAGCGCGCACGAGATGTTTTATATTGGCCAGTGCTAACGATATATGCTAGCAGTGTACATAATGGCTAGGGCAGTGCTTCTAACTTAGCGAAAGCCCCTCTGGCAAATACCGATAATTTTGTAATTCCATACTGATCTTGGCGAATTTGAAATATGTCAGCAACTAGAGTGAATCGGGAGAAGAAATGGTGAAAAATCTGGATAAAAATATGACTAAATCAAGGAAAAAAGATATGTTTTATAGATGACCAGTGTCAACAACTCCACATGACCGATGTTAGTAGGCACACTTCCTTTATACTTGCGTATTGGATCTGCAAGTTTTCAGGAAGATGTCTGGAGGTTCTGTGTCTGTTGTATTGTATTTGTTTTAACCCTCGCCTTACGGGGACCGTTTCTTCACCTTCGTCGTACGGGGACGGGGCTGACAGCCCCCTGTTAACTTAAACCAATCAACATAGAGCAACGCGGTAAAAACCTAGCAATGTTGCCTGTCATGTAAGGAAATCTCACATGGTATATGCAATTTTTTGTGTTTCAGGTCAACGGGTGACCTTCCAGGTCAAGTCATTGACCCAAAATATACCACATCCGAAAATAGCGATTTAGCTCTGTCCGTCGTCGTTATTTAAGTGATGAAAATAACCTGATTTGGTTAGCGTCAAAATGTTGGTTGTTGAATTAGCTATCTGACCATATATCGTTTTTTTTTCTGGATTAGTTAATGACCTCTTAGGAACGAAAATCGTCACCATAGATTACAATTGCTATGGGCGATTAACGTGAGCAACCTCGACTCGATCACGTCCGGAAAACGGTCATAAAACTTCAAAATTAGAAAGTGATAAATGTAAATAAAAATGCATGTTCCCAGAACAGTTTTGTATCAGAAATACAAAACAAGTATTTATTTGCTCGTATCTGGTCAAAAATTAAAAAAAACGAATTTATAAAATGACGTTTTGACTCTCTTACACTTTGGAAGCTATCACTCAGTCAAAATTAGAGATATTCTTTGCAATTTTGTTTGAGTATTTTCCATACTCAGTCCTCTCACATATACTCCGGTTTTTTATATTGTTAACATTTTGATTTTGTATACATTTTTGTCTAAAGATCAGTTTTTGGATTTGGGGGTAAAAAATCTGAGATTGCCATTTAAAAGAAAATGTAATTTTTCATTTGCTCCGTTTTGTGTTCACAATTTGAAAACAATATTTACCGTTTATTTACCAACATGACGTCACTAAAACGTTATTATCTCCTACAATAATTTATAAATTGTAATACAAATTTCACAGGATTCGTATAATTATTGTAACCTCAGCTACTAATAATGTCAGCAAGATGCGCTTTATGTGTAAAAAGTTATTAAAGAAAACCCTCAGGGGGCTTGTCAGCCCCCCCCCCCCTGTCCGTTGAATACGTGTACCAAATGTGAATGCAGTATTGCAACAACAACACAAACTGACTTGTGACCTTTTAAAGAAGAAAAACTATATCACGATTTCACGGGATGGGGATTACCCATACATTATTGCAATCCCCATGCATTTCACTTTGCCTTTGTCTTCTATTTCTAATGCGCCATGATAACCATTTTTGTTGCGCGCCCTAACCCCGCACACGCAGGGGTTCGCGCCGAACACGAACTGCAGGGGGTGATTTCCGCCCCCCCCCGCTGAATCTCCAAACTACCGCAAACGTAGCGACAAGGGAAAACGGCATTAGATAGCTCTGGCAACTCTATTCGAAAGTATTTCCAGTTGTTTTCCTTGGATTCCAGGTCAACAATATGAAGTCACCAGTGTCACCAAAGCGTCAAGGTTTCCGGGTTTTAGGAACTCTTGTAGACTCTTTCCAGAAACCCCGATATCTCGGAAACTCATGATAAGCAAGGAGAAAACATTAGAGAAGGACCAATCGATTAGCATTGAAATTTGCAATCGCATGTATGGCCTCAAAATTGATCTCAGCATCAATATTTTAGGCTCCAGAGTCATGAAAGGGTCAAACATACTGTTTTTAGCAAAACAGTTTTCGTGAAGAGCATGTCACCTAAGAAAGATAGGGTAAACATGTTGACGCCATCGTCGTTTGTCTCATTGATGCGCTTTGAAACAGATACGGTGACCTGGTAGGTCAACTTCAAAATTGACCCCAGGCTCAAGGTCATTTGGTGACCCAGATATGGTCATGTTGCATATGGGCAGCGCGGCCAGACTAGACGAACACATGGTTTGTCAACTAATCGTCTCTATCCTTTTCTATCAATATTATTAGCAAATCATTGCTGATGACCTCAGATGACCTCAGATGACCTTATGTAGAGATCACTGAGCAGACAATTTACACCCTTGATCATTTATAATGAGCTAAAATAGGCATGATTCTGAAAGAATAGCCTGATCCAACATATTTTATGAAAGGAAGCATTTGTTTATTTTTTTTTTTTTTTCCATTCACTTATAATGGGAGGCAGGAACATTGACCGACCTTTGGTCACCGATACGAAAAATCCGAGATATAGGATTGATACTGATATTCTTTTATGAAAACCTGCAAGTTTCAAACTTTCTAAAAAAGGACTGTGCTTTGGCACGAAACGCAAACATTTTTGAAGGTGAGGTCACTTTGACATGGACTTGTGACCTGACCTGAGATTGACCTCAAGTCAAATTTTTTTCCAAAGTGTGGTAATTGATCTGTCCAAACAGGTCTACGAAATTTGGCGGCGCTGCCGCCGTCGTTTTTCCGCTACTCCTGAAAAACCTGAGGGGGGGCGGAAATCAACCCCCCCCTGCAGTGCGCGGGTTAAGTCCCAATCATCATCATCATGTCTTCTGTTTCTATTGAACAAACAATGTTTTTAGTGTCATTTTTCGCTTTCTAGACGAAAAATGAATAATAAACATGTATTACAACGTCTAACGGCCGTAATCAGCCATGTGACCTCGTGATCCCGGATGACCTTGACCTGACACAAGGTCATCATAAACTTATAATGGTACTTAGAAGCTCAGACACACGAATCATGCCAAATTATTGACTTCTTCTGCATTTAATATCGTTATTTAGCGCGACCATTGCATCCACGAGACCTTCATTGACCACGCTCAAACATTTTTTTTTTACCTGACTTGTGACGTCATCGGTGACCCAGAGGTCAACAACAATAGGTGTCTCCATTTTTTTAATCAGGTCTATCGAATGCTGTTTCAATTTTGAATTCAGTCTTATGGCTTCGGAGATCTGAAGGGGGAAATATCCCGCTAGGAAGTCACGTAATGGAAAATACCTCAGTTTAAATAGCCGGTTTAAATAGATCCATATTGCGATGCCGCCTCCCTGTCTCACGTGGTTACCAGATTGTACGCTCGTT
Source organism: Semibalanus balanoides (assembly GCA_014673585.1). Taxonomy (NCBI): domain Eukaryota; kingdom Metazoa; phylum Arthropoda; class Thecostraca; order Balanomorpha; family Balanidae; genus Semibalanus; species Semibalanus balanoides. Next base: position 27,249 of record VOPJ01000252.1, read on the forward strand.
CGCCACAGCTGGTGGTGTGCAGTTAATGGGAGACTGACGGATAATTTACGGTCCATTAAACATGACACATGTGTCATTGCGAGCGACAATGGGCGGAAATAGAGAGCGGGCTACTGCTTGGTGGTAGATTTGAAGTATTGGCGACTGGCGTGACCGTCTATGTGGGCTACGATAATGGGTCAAATGTTACTTGGTATTATTGGAACACAAGCAGCAAACACCCTGGACGGGTGTCACTGTCCGAGTTCATATCGAACCACCAAAAAACTAACTTTAGTTTATTCCATGACGCAAAGCGAACGTTCCTGTGGACTGTGGAACGCATCTTGACACATATCAGCTATCAAAACGATCTACTACTTTCACAGAATCAGTCAGCTCTACATCCTTTAAAAGATGGGTACGCGTATAATGATGTCATTTTTCCCAAAATTTCCAGACGCAGCACAATCCAATACCAAACAGGAAGGCATTTTGGTTGTCCAACATATTGAACCAAATTTTTGGCTTGTGGCCAAAAGTCGCTCCAAGATTTGACCGATTTTTTTAAATAGTACAGCTTATGTAAACAAGAGATAAAGGGAATATAGCACCTTGGGAAAAGTTTGTAGAATGATGGAGAATAATGCCCTGATTACGGTCCTGGCATTCATTTTTGGAAAAAAGTCAGAATTTGTTGTAATTTGAAAAATAGTAATATGTTTAACATGTGACGTCACAACAATCTTGCGTCAACCAAAGCGAGTTGTGACGTCACAAGGAGGCATCGAACGGCAAAAATCGTTCCTTGAATCAGATGCGTAAAAACGTAAACAACTGCGTTCGCTGGTTCCTGACTCGCAAATAATATTGGTCGCGATTACAAATGTGTTAATGTT
>VOPJ01000253.1:0-30954 GCA_014673585.1 Semibalanus balanoides
TCATAAAAAATGGGTTACATTTTCCGTCATTTCAGCTGACCCCCCACTCAAGAATTATCGGTGACGCCTCTGCGAGTTGGTATGAGATTAACGTTAGTATTACTTATATGTTTATATGCTATGGAATATCGCGTTAGTGTGTATATTTTTGCTCTTCGAAAAGTTTTTTTTTTAATTATCCCGAAAAAGTGCAATTTTTAAGCTCCAATACCATCACCATATAACCATACCATACCATATAAGGTGACCGCCCATATCCAAGGAGAAAAAAATGGGAGACCTCTTTGCCACAAAAAGATGCCCCCCACGGAAAGAGTCTGGATCCTTTAGTGATTGATTCAGTAGTTCAGTTGTTGAATTTATACTTATATTATGTTTTGCATATTGTTTTGTTTCAATATCCATTAACGATCGACACTGCACCTAAGACAACAAACTTTCCATACGAACAATGTTAAATGGAAACCGTAGCCCTGTTCGACAGCTGCTATTTGCGCACACGAGCAGTCTTCTATTGGCCAGCGCTAACGATATATATGCTAGCGGTGTAAACGTTAGGGCAATGCTTCTAGTAGCGAAAGCCTCTGTGGCGCCTACTGATAATTGTGTGATTCCATACTGATTTTAGTGCCTTTGGAATATCTCAGAAACTAGAGAATATCTGAAGAAGGGAAGTACTGGCTAAATTCAGAAAAATGCGTTCTATATAGACAAAACAGCTTCACATGACCAATGTGAGTAGGCACACTTCCTTTAAATCTTGGAGCCGGCTGCAGCTATGTACGCGAAATTTTGCATGATGTTAAAGTGGGGAGATAGGGTCGCACCATCCTTCATATATTTGGCGTCAGTTCATCAGCGGAATCATCTGCAGTTGTAATTCTTCCTAGCCTGCCATCATAACGGAGCGTTCTTGTTTCGGCCGGGGGCTGACACTGGCTCTTCATTTTCGCAGGACAGTAACTTGGGCATCCAGATGGCCTGAGGCGTTAAATATCGAACAAAAGGTCGCTTGCTCATTCCTAGCCCGAGTCGCTTTGCTTTCTGCTTTTATACATGCGTGTCACGCATCGGGTTGACAGACTCGGTGTGTCCGTTTTTGCACCTGAACAGGTAGTCGGAGCTTTATACGATATTGCTGTGAATCTCATTGTTATGGTCTAGTTAATATATTTGAATAAGTCATGCAGATGTGTTTGCTAACAAAGGTAACATATACAACTGAACGTCATTTCGAATATGCCTCCCGAAGTTCCGTCCCTGGACGTGCCATTGACCCATAAACTCATGCATTTTAAGCGCTAGCATTACAATGCACTGGGTAACACGCTATCAGCTTAAATGGTCGTAAATCTCAACATATTGCTTATGTTAATGATGAATGCGCTAGCAACGCTGTAAGTTATACCGTCTTCAATATCTCTCCCTTAGGGTTCTCCGTAGGTATCAAATAGGAGAGTTGATGTTTCCTCATATTGCCGAGGTGTTTTGTGGAAAAGGTGTAAAATCATATACATATATGTTTTGCCATCAACATTCCTTTACTTTTTGCAACCGCTAGTTTGGTGTTGACGGCATCTTGCCTACTTCAATGTGCGCTAAATAACTTATGTTAATCGGTTCCGTAGTTGAGTGCCTGGGTGCATTAATATGCAAAGACGTGCTGTTGAATAGTCATATATAATTGCATATTACGTCATCATAAATTCTGTTTGTGAGTGCCACTTGTGATTTAGGTGAGTGCGTTGATAACAGCGCCAGAAATCGGATAATTATTGCCAACATAGTCACCCCAACAGTGTCATACTACACCATTTTGCATTCAAATTGAAAAAGATAAAGTTAGATTTGAAAAAGATCAAATTAAATTTGAAAAAGATAAAATTCAATTTGAAAAAGATAAAATTCAATTTGAAAAAGATAAAACTCAATTTGAAAAAGACTTATAATTCCAATTTGAAACACATATGTAATATCGGATTCCCTCCAGCTAAAATTATTGACACTACAAGTACAACATGTCATTGTGCAAAAGGTACGTGAAATTGTGCGACAATTGCAAGTCCATCCATAGTCCTGGTTTATCATGGTCCATTAATAACCATAAGAAGTATTATGTCCTCTGCGTCGACTGACATGATTTTGAGTCTTGCTCAATGATAATTGGTACAGCCGGACTTTAACAAACAGAATTATGCTCCAGTTCCATGTATTTTCCAAACATATGCTGCATTTCAAAAATTATGCCAGTACACGAATTAACACATCATTATAAGATATCATAGATATGCTAGCATATATGGCAAAATTTAGAATTACGAATAGTTAAGGATGCAAGATATCGTCTATGTATGGTAAAAGGTTTTTGCAGCGTTATTTTTCATTGGCAATTATTGGTGGCAATAATTACAATGCAATAAATTGGTGTTTGTTTCATCGCTTTTCAACGTCCCATAGGTGCTGAAGGCACTGATTTAAATTGTGAAGACTGTCAAAACTATGAATTTTGGCGCTTGTATAGCCAGTAACTTTTGCACGTACCACGTGGCCGCGATCGCCACATAGTGCCATACGCCCGGGCGGATTGTTTCTCTACGCAATCCTGTGTTTGAACCCGTGTCTTTTGGCGACTTTTGGTTGCCGAAATGGTCCGGTATTGCAACGATGTTTTGTAGGTAAGTTTTGTGGACGGAAACAGGGGTGACGTGCGTACAGTGCAGTGTGACCCAAGAGTTGAACTGTGCAACATTGCCAGTGGTGTGGTCTCCAGCCTCACACAAAATTTTAGCTTTTATAGGTCCAGCCCGTTTCTCTCAGCTGCAGCAGGAATAATACTTTCTGACACCCTGAAAGCGGGGCACGTGTCACGCGCCATGCCTGACGCCATCACGGAGAAAAATGTAATGAATCATATTGTCATTGCATGGGGCTATCAGATGGCGAAAGACCGGCTTGTCAATCCGATGCCGGGATTCAAAAGAATTAAGCTTTTGACCAGCGTCGCGGTCTGGCCGGCCCGGCCGGGTGGCCGTTATATGTGATAAATCCGGTATCCATGAGGACTCGCTTCCGCGCTTCGCGCTCGCTCGTAATTGATCATATGACCATGTCATCCATCCTCACAACATAGACACCATAAAAAAGATAACGTTTGATTATAAATGAGGGTTGTTTTTGGGTAGTGTTCTTTGCATTGGAATTACAACATTGTTTTTGAAAATAATGCGTGGACGAGCATTAAATTTGTTTGGGTCGGTGTACCAATTATATGAAACTCAATAAGTCAGGTGACGAAGCAGGACTAATATACCTTAGGTAAAGACATGAGTAAACGGACTGTGGTGCAATCTGCAGTGTCGCACAATTTTCGCTATATTTAGCACAATTGACATGTGTATTGTGTAAGTATCCAATTATTTCGGACTGGAAGGAATCGATAACTACATGTGTTTCAATTGAATTATATCTTTTTCAAATTGAACTTTATCTTTTTCAAATTGAATTTTATCTTTTTCAAAATGAATTTATATTTTTACAATTGAATTTTATCTTTGTCAAATTGAATTTTATCTTTTTCAAATTGAATTTTATCTTTTCAAATTGAACTTTATCTTTTTCAATTTGAATGCAACATGGTGTAGTGCAAATGCCCGTCAGTGCCAGTAGGGCATTATTGCCCCCCTCATTCATGTGCGTTGCGTTATTGCTTGAAACATAGGAAACATGAAATCATTTATGACACATTTTAAATGTTTTCTGAGTACAAAACACATCTTAAGCTTAGCATGCGTTTGTTGGTTGTTAATCGGTGCTTCTGGGAGCTGGTAATAAGCATTACTTAACGATGCTGGTGTGTAGATATTTGTGATCCAGTTTTTGGTATTACTGCACGAGCGCAACGAGTGCCGTAGTTATGAAAAACGCCAAGATCACAAATACCTACATACACAGCAGAGTTTGGTAAGTCTTTTACCATATGTCGCCAGTGCGGTATGCCAGTATATAATGCAGAAAATACCATGTGAAAATACCAATACCACACTCCACGCGCTAATGCTTTTTACATTGCTTTAGTTTTATCTCTTGACTTAGTTTTATCTCTTGACTTCGCCTGTAACCGGGTTTTGTGCCTGTTGGTGATTTATCAATAAACATAAACAACAAACATAAACATTGCTCGGCATATGGTAATAACTAATATAGAATACCACATGAGGCCGGTGTAAATAAATTTGCAAGACCGAGGTGTTTTCTTGATTTTTGAACGAGGCCAAAGGCCGAGGTCAAAAATCAATAAAGCACAGAGGTCTTGAAAATATATGCCGGCCGATTGTGGTAAGATTTTTTACCATATGCTGTGCAGTGTGTAAGCCATTCAATGTTTTTGTTTTTAAAATATTTTCCAATCATGACTAGGTTCTCACCAGAGAAGGAAATGCATTTTTTTAGTTAGTCTTTTACTTTGATACAATTGAAAAAGCCTTGGAAGCGAAGTCGACAAAGCTTTCAGAATTTCGGTCAGGTCTGTATCACACACACACACACACACACACACACACACTGTTTTCACGCGCTCAGGTAAAATACATTTTCCCTAGGGCATTTTTATTTTACCAAGTTATACCACATCTCTCGGGCTAATGTATTTTGATACCTCCGGCATATGGAAGAACATATTTTTTTCGTGGATGCTGATCAGAGCATTTAAATCAAATTAAGACATAGATATTATTTCACTCAATCACAGTGAATAAGGTATTTGTTACCGAAAGCTTTATGAAATAAATATAATTGAATTACCGTCGTCATTATATCCAAACAAGCATTTGTTATTACACATTTTCTACCTTCGCGACAGCCTCAGTGAAGCAATCGAGCCGATGTCAGGGTTATTGTCGGCCCATCGCTGGAGGAAACGGCTGACAGATAAAGGAGAAAGGCTGTGAGCGGAATCTGATAGTGGTGTTTTCGGACGGCTGAGCAGGCAGAATATGCAGCCTTTCCCGGCCCAATCTAGCGGATCGGGAGCGCACTCCTGTACGAAAACAGACGTGTTTTTATGCAGAAATAAATAGTCGGCTCTTTTCCAGGCGCCCCTCGGAGCTTTCGCTTTCCACCCGCGCCGGGAAGTGGGTCACCTGGCAGTGTATCGCGACAGGGCAGCGGAGGGCAGGGGAGGGGGAACAGGGTGCCGGCACATATTTGCCCACTGTCACCGACTCTCAGGCCCCAGCGTCGCCTAATCCAAGCTTTCAGATCAGCAGACGTTGGGTACCTGCCTTCCTGATTCTGCCCAGCCCAGGGGTGAGCCGGTCAGAGGTTCATGACGTCAGAAGGTCATAAGGTTCGTGACGTCATAAGGAGTGAGCCGGTCAGAGGTTCGTGACGTCATAAGGAGTGAGCCGGTCAGAGGTTCGTGACGCAGTGGCGACTCGAGCCAGCTATAACCGAACAGCTCCCTTCGTACGCTTAAGAAAATTGGCAATAGGTATCAACTATCGTGGCATTGATCGAGTCGAATGGGCTTAGAAAGTCCATTCATCGTTATATCAGAAGCTCTTCATGATATATACCGTCCCTTTCTTTGCTCGGGTCGTCAACATCATGTAAGGCTTTTGATAATGGGGTCGGGCATGAGTGGAGCTTTTCCATTAACCCGCGAGTCACTGGCTTTTTTAGCCCCCCCCCTGAGGAATATCTAGAATATCTCACGAAATTATGTATCTGTCAACGCCAAACTTCTAATACCTGTCTGGGCATCCCTTTTACATATTTTGTTGCATTTTGTTTAGATTTCGTCAGATTTTTCAAAGATATAGCTAAGTTAGTGACGTTACTACACACGATTTTGACACCAAAATCAGCTAAACTTTAACAGACCGTACAAATGTCATGTACAAGACAAAACTAAATTAAAAAATATGAGAATATAGCAAATATCTAGGGCTACATTATGGCAATCTCGGTTTTTTAAAGTTGTTTTTTATTCAAAATTTTCAAAAAAAAACATTTTTAAAATAAAAAATGGCAAAAAATCAAAAATGTCAAAAACTTTTAAAAAACGGAATATATGTGAAATAACTATACATATTTAACTACCATACAAAATTTCAAAATTATATCTCTATTTTTGACTGAGTGATGTCATCTAAGGTATGGGAAACTCATGACGTCAAATTTTGAAATTTCGTTTTTGATCTTTTCATTTTAATACTGACCAGATAAGATAGATATTTAGTGCTGACCAGATACAGACAAATAAATAGTAGCACTGCATTTCTGAGACGAAGCCGGTCCAGAAACATGTATTGATTTATTATTTTTATCAATTTCCAATTTTGACCTTTTGTGACATGAATTTGACCTTCACTTGATCTTAACTTCACGTACATTAGGTCAGGTGGTAAAATGAGTATCGATATCAAGTTCTACACGTAAAATAGTATATAAAACATGTGTTGCAGGACTTTCGTATAATTTTTTGAATAGTGACCTTTTGTGACCTGACCTTGACCTTGATATTTTACCACCAATCCCCCATAAGTTCATCCTGGACATGTCTAATACCTTTGAGAGCACTCTGAATGATCATGGTTGCATCCAAAGTCTTTGAATGGAAAGTATGGCCTATAAACTCACATGGCTATTGCAGTGCTACTATTTATTTGTCTGTATCTGGTCAGCACTTTGTCCGCCCCTGTAGCTCAGTGGGAGAGCACTGGACTTCTGACCTACCCCGGTAGTGGCAGCCCGGGTTCGGTCGCATCACGGCGCTCGCTATTTGCTCTGACTGGATGGCCTGCGGCCGAGCAGGCGATTCGGCACTGAAGGCAGGACGTCAGTGCAGCGGGGCGCGACCGTGTCCGTGTATGTCGGGCATCGCAAAACATTCGTCTCAAATTCTGCCAGAAACCAAAACCACGGCCAGAGGAATTGCAGCGCGATCGGGGTGAGTTTCCAGACCTGCGCAACCAAGCTCTGCTTTAGCGTGGGTCCTGACCTCGGAAAGCCATCCATACAAAACATTCGGACTAAATTTATTTAAAAAAAAAAATGGCTAGATTTTTACCTTTGACCTGACCTGTGACGTCACCACTGACCTTTAGGGCAACACAAATTATTTTCCGTCCATGATTTTTCCTGGGCTATCGGTTGCCTTTTGATTCAGCACGATCGTCTTATTGGTTCCGAAGATATAAGGGGGGGCTAAAAACTCCCCAGTGACTCGTGTTACAGAAAATACCCCAGTGACTGCCGGGTTAACGTTGGTGGGGTAAAATTTATTATTGGTTAATTGTTTTGCTTAGGTGCAGTGAAAACTGACGATTTTTATGACCGCATAGTACACACCTTTATGTCTGACAGAAGTTGGTGGGACAAAATACAGCGTTGGTGGCGCGGTATCCATTAGCATTTGAATTGGAAAATCCACCCGAAACTGTCGGGTCGCTCAAAACCCACATTGCTCTACAAAGTCACAGTATTGTAGTATTAGACAACGTTATAAACATTGCACTGTTTGGTTTGGTAACATGGCATAACAATATAAATATTTCGTAGTTTTCTTTATCATAAAATGTAATATCTCATTGGCATTTTTTTCAAATGGGCGCTTAGGTAAATAGTTCAACTCTGTGACAGCGGAATCCATTTTTGAAACGGGGTATGTGTGTGCGAAGAAACACAGGGCTGAAGAAACACAGGGCAGGGCTTGGTCAAAACGTCCTACAGGCCCATGTTGAAGTCTTCCGAGGGCGCCCTCAGGCCTAACGATGACCCCCTCAGGCCGACTGAGGGTCCCACAGGCTTGCTGGGGTACCTCGGGGCCCTCGGGTATTTTTTCCGGCAAAATTATACGTTTGCCTCCCAGCTTCTTGTGTGAGGCAGCTTCCAATCCTTCCCTGTCCCCCTCTTCCACTGCCTGCCTTCGTTTGTTTGTTTGTTGGGGTTTAAGGGTGCGCCGACACCTTTGGTCAATTTGTGCCCATCTGCCTTCCTTCGTCTGTGACAGCCTGTTGTCAGTGTCACACATGTGTTACCCATTTTAGACAGTATGTATTTGATTCAGCAATTGAGATGTTCAATGTGCTTGGTTTGCCATGAACTGGGGGGGGCATTTTCAGCTCCACTGGAAGATTTCAATGCACCAAGAATTTGTTTCCCAGTTAAGATGTTAGAAGAGGCCCTGTTGTAAGTTGTAACTATTGTAATTTCACAATAACTTTAGAATAATAATTGCTAGATTTGAGTTTAGGATGTTATTTACCAGCTTGGGCATTCCATGACAGATCGAACCAAAAACATATCGAAAATAACACCCGTTTATCTCATATTTCAATGAAAACTGTATCTTAGGGGATTATCTGAGGCCGTAGATTTAAGGCTGTGACAACTTTTCAGCCTCGTCCGTCAAACGGCTTTTTGAATTATATCCTCAGGCATTATTCGATTTTGATCAAACCTTAAATTTTCAGTGAGCGATATCTCCCATCTATATTATGAAAGTCATACCAACCTATTATAGCATAGGAATCTATCATAAGCCATAGATTAATGTGATATAACATTTTTTTGAAAATTCAATCTCTTTTGAAAAATTTGCCAACGCAATTTAAAAGTAAAAATCACGTTTTTTATTAATGTGGGCCACATGAACATTATGATAGTTTTCCTTGCCGCATTGCTTCAATATATAAGCCTTCGATAGTTAAATATTGAAGATATACTTTTCTCCAAATATTGTATTTACATTTTTGATTTTGGAAAAATAATAGTCACCAGCACGTATTTGATAAAAAATACATGAAGTGTGTTAGAGAGGTTAACTGAACAGCATTCATTATATTTGCCTCGTCGAGCTGCATTTGATGATACATAACATGACCCCTGTAGGTCGCTCCTTGACTTCAAGTCACGTGACTTGAGGCCGCCCTGTGCAGCCAATGTCAGATCGACCCAAACATAACACTCTGTTTCTCATAGTTCGATGAAAATATGTTTCGAGTGTTATCTGGGCCATAGATTCACGCTGTTAAACTTTCTGCCCCGTCTGTTCAATGGTTTTTGAGTGATAGCCTAAGGCATATTTTCGATGTTGCGCAACCCTCGATTGTTAAGTTTGCGAAATCTTCCATCTAAATAATATTAGTCATATAAACCTATATATCATAAGGTTCAGCCCACCCCATGAGCACTTAACGGGCTATTTTAAACGCTGAAGTTAAACGTGCCATTAGAGTGTCATCAGATAAATAGACAAGAGATCGAAGTGTTAATCGCATTAAACTACTTTTTCAGCAAAACGGATATCCAGATTCCTTTTTAAACAAAGCGGTTAAAAACAACGTGTACAAGCTGTCCGGTAAAAACTCATCATCACACTTAAATAGAACAAAGAAAGAAACAGATACCTTCATGAGGCTTCCTTACATTGACGAAACGGTAGTCCGAAGGGTCAATGGGATTTTAAGAAGATCAGGGACCTCCCTGAAAGTAGCTTGGACTAGCGGACCGACTTTGGGCGCAAAAGCCTTATCACCTCAGCCTTCTCCAAAAACCACCATGCTGGCCAGAAAGCACTCGCAACACTTGCGAAAGTGGGCTTAGGGGGCAATGTGCTACGAAAATGTGTGCTATAAAATAACCTGTAAGATGTGTGAAACAAATAGACGCACTGGTCCTACATGGCAATGTACCGACCCGTACGATATCGTTTCCACGAATACCTGCGTGAACGACCTCGGCTACCGGAGACCGGACACGCCCCTGCAACAATAACGGACTTTCATTCGATGCATCAAACATAGAAATTAATACCGGCTTTAATATAGAAAATCATTTTAGCTCAGTCGCGACAGTGCCGAAATCAAAATAGCAGAATTCCATTCAGATCAGAAACCTAAGCCCACTCTAAACTCAATGAGAGCTCGTGGCCCCTTGTCCATTAAATGTGTTAGCATTTAGGCCCGCCCCTCATGAATGCGTTTTTCTCATCAGGCGGTTATTATCAATCAGGCGTGCATTGTGTGAGCATATCTGCATTTTGTAACTGTGTGCTACACAATATCTGTTTGATTATCACTGATGTTTATGCGAGTGTGATCATTGTATGTTGTTGAATGTGTCCGAGCGGTAATCTGAGTTTTGTTGACTGGCGTTTATGGCTGACTGTTGAAATAGTAGGTAAGGAATATCTTTGTCGCTGAGGGACGTTGAAGAAATCGAGTGTGCTGTGTTTGAAAATTATGTTGACTGTTTCAAACTTGATAAATGGCGTAAATGCCCGAAAGCTTGTTTGTGTATAATTTCTGGCCTTTTTGATAAAATATTAATTATTGAATGGTATGATCATTTTCCTTCAATAATATTATTAGCATAAACAATCCATAATCATATATATATTAATGTGAGTAACAATTTTTTTTAAATTTCCAAAATTTGAAGATTAAAAACGTGATTTTAAGTAAAATCATGTTTTTGAGACCTAAAGGTCAAGGAGCAACCTGCCAGGGATCATGTTATGCATAATGTAATATACAGCTCGATGTGGTAAGTATAGTACTGTTTAGTTACGCTTTCTAGCACTTTCACGTGCAAAGTTGTTATCAAATACGTGCTGGTGAACATTATTTTTCAAAAAAAAATAAAAAATAAAGAAAAAGTCGATCTCCAATATTTTTACCATCAAAGGCTTATATATTGAAGTCAATGCTAGCAAGAAAAAAACATAATTATTTTTAGTGGCCACATTATAAAAAACGTATTATTACTTAAAAACGCGTTAAAAATTTCAAAGTTTTGGCATTTTCAAAAATGTTTTATCATATAAATCTATGGTTTATGATGATTCTTATGATATATAAATTTGAATGACTCCTATAATTGATATGGGAGATATCGCCCGCTGAAAATGGAAGGTTTGAGTAACATCGAATAATGTCTGAGGCTATAACTCAAAAACCATCTGACGGATGGTGCTGAAAATTAAACAGCGTGAATCCACAACCCAGATAACTCCCTAAACGCAGTTTAATCGAAATATGAGATGCATGGTGCTATGGCTTGGTCGATCTGTCATGGAATGCCCCAGCTCCCGGAAGCACAATGCTCCCGAGCAATGAACAATGCTCAATAGTTTTCGAGCAAGAGTGCAAGAGAGCACAAGTTGCGTGCAAAAAGTTGCGTTCCCAAATGGGAACATTGGTCACAAATGGGTAAAGCCAGTCAGTCGCAGAACAACAGGCTGTTACTAGCGGCTGCATGGTTAAAGCGTTATGTAGTGTGAATTCGTTCATCGTAAAAATATTGAGTGACTGTCTCATTCCGCTTTTACCGGAACTTTTTCGGTTCCGAAAAATTACTTTATAATTATCCATGATTAAGCGCAAAGGATACTGCCAAAAACGTGCATCCTATTATCCGTAACGACCCAGTATTTTCAGTACGCTAATGAGGCAAAACAGGATAGAACATAACAATCCTTGGAATTCCAACAAATGAAAACAGGAAAACCGGCTCGTCGGCAGCTCTGACAACTGTGGCGCCGCTCAGTATGTCATCCGGCCCGGCTTATCGAGCGCTCGCTGCGGGATGAGACGAATACGTCCGTGGCAACAGGGCGTCTCGGAGCTGCGGTCTGTAAGCCTCCACCGCCGCCCTGACATTGCAGCTCGTATACACGGAGACACAATTCCAGCCGGGCTCTTTATCTGGGCGCAGTCACAATACTCTGCTCTCCTCGGGCGGCGGCGGCTCCAGAATCCCGACAGAATCCCGACGCTATTGCTCAGCTCAGCCTGACGTCAGCACAGAGGTCAGCCATCCGAACGCCGCCGGAGGCGACGCTGGACACAGCGACCCGTCTTATGGTGGCGAGATAACTGTGTTGGGACTGTTGGAATGGGATGTTCCCAGCTGCGCTGAGCTGCCCTCTCACAGCCATGAGACTGACTATGGAAACAAGCACTGTAGGCAGGCACCGTTAGCCAGGCGGCGTGGTGCGGCCCCCCCCCCCCTGGGAGGCCAGGCGGACCCTTTTCGCCCTCTCTGAAAGACCAAGGAGAGGCCCTTAGGCGTTCAAAAGAACCTTGCAAAGCGTCAGTGGGCCCCTGGCCAGACTGAAAGGGCCCCTTATCGGGTCAGAGGGCCCCTGAACGCGTCGAATGCGCTCATATTCAGCACAGAGGGGCCCCTGAGGAGGTCGGAGAGCCCTCTGAACATGTCAGCAAGGCGACAAAGCAGCAAGCGCAGTCCCTGCTTGCTGCTTTGTCGCCTTGCTGCCAGATCATAAGGGCTCCTTACGAGGCTGGAAAGTTGAAAGGGCCATTGCTTAGATCAGAGGGGTCCCTGATCAGACCAAAAAAGGACCCTGAGTGTGTAAGAAGGCCCCTGATCATGCCAAATTGGTCCCTAGTCAGTAAGGAAGGACCCCAGAGCAGGTCGGAGGGCCCCTTGAGCATGTCAGCAGGGCGACAAAACAGCCAGCGCAGTTCGCCCAGAAGAGTCGCTGGGCAGATCGGAGGAGCTCCTGGGCAAGTCAGAGGGCCCCTGGCTAGACCGAAAGGGTTCCTGGGCCGGTCGGAAGGGCCCTTCAACATGCCGGATGAGTTCCTAACCAGACTGGAGTGGCCCAGAAGGGTGTGGGCAGATCGGAGGGACCCCTTAGCATGTCGGCAGGAGGAAAAAGCAGCCAGTGCAGTTTCTAGCCAGGTCGGAAGAACCTCTGAACAGGCCAAATGGGCCCCTCGACACATAAGAGAGGATTCTTGGAAGGTCAGAGAGGTCCCTGGTCAGAACGAAAGGGCCCAAATCACGTAGAGATTTTAGATGAAGATTTAATATGAGGACTAATTAAATAGAAGGACTTTTCATCACAAGAAAATAAAAGAATCGGAGCTTTAGGGTATATTGTAAACTGTAACACCCTCCGTCAATAGGAGGCATTTGGTAGCACGCGAAAGCTCAGATTTAACGATTTGTATTGAGGTGTAAGTCCTCCTGGTATTTAATATATATCACACACTCCACATTGTCTTCTTGCGGATCCCAGATGAGTCACTGAACAGGTTGGAAGGGTGTTGACAAGGTAGGAGGGGCCCAGGGGCCCCTAGACGATGTGAAGGGCCCCTGAGCCCTTCAACAGTAGAATGCAGCTGTAAAGGGAATACAACTCAAAGTTTTTGCGCCGCTCCATGGTGCAATTTAACTAAAAATTATATGATTAGCTGGTTAAAAAAAAATGTGCATTTATGTGTAATGTTGCTACTTGTCAATATTATTGGGCAAAATAGTTCGCTTTAGCACTTATATATCGCACTTTTAAACGAAAAATAACATTTTTGGAGTTCCGCACGATACGCAATGCGACACATTGTTGAGAATGCATATCAAGAGCATAAGACTCCAAATTTTCGCGCCGGTCCGTGGCGCAATTAATTTAACTAGCCATTGCCTAGGGAAGGGGGCGAAAACGCCCCTTCCCTAGGCTTTTCACTCCCTATTAACGCAAAACTTCGCTTTCCTTCATTAACATCAATTTGACGGATCCTGTGGGAAAACTTTCAAAAAATGTTGGAAAAAATCGAGTTATATCAAATTTAGTGACGTCACCACACACCAGTTTGACGCAAAAATCATTCAAACGTTTTATAAATCCTCAAGTCGTACAAAGACCATTTATAAAGAAAAATCCAATAAAACACGTCAATAGATATCAGATGCCAAGGGATAGAAAATGGCTATCTCGGATTTTCGAACATTTTGTTTTTTGACCACCAAATTTTCAAAAACACGATTTGGAGGGGAATGCCCTCAAAATAAACATTTGAAAATATTTTCAAAAACGGAATATATGTATGAGAACCACACATTGAAAATAGCAAAAACAAATTTAAAAGCAATATCTTAATTTTGTACTGACTGATGGCTCCATAAGTATGAGTACCTAATGTCGTCATTTTGTGAAAGCATGGTTTTTGGCTTTAATTGACCAGATGCAGATAATGTAATACCACCACTGTGTTTCGGGGATAAAACTTATTAAGAATAATTTCTTTTTTGTTTATATTTGTCAATTTCAATTAAATTTTGACCTCTAATGACATGACCTTGATCTTTTTATATACATTTTGTTCAAATGTTTTGTATGGATGGCTTTCCGAGGTCAGGACCCGCGCTAAGCATAGCTTGTTGCGCTGGTCCTGACCCCACCACCCGATCGTGCATTTCCTGTTGGCTGGCAGAGTTTAAAGTCGAAAGTTTTACGTGCCCTGCATACCTGGACACGGTACCTGGACGCTGGTATATGAGGTCAGGCGCGCAAATGGCTGCTCGTATCGAATCATCCGTATAAAATAAACCCAAAAACATGTGTTGCATGACCTCTTGACAACATAGACCTTATTTGACCTGATCTTGACCTTTACTTTTACTTGCAAATTCACTTGTGTTTATATGGGAGATGTATCATACCTTTGAGAGCACTTCGTGTAATAATTGTATCAATCTAAGGCTTTGGATGGAAAGTATGGCCTTCAAACTCAAATATCTCAATTTTGTTCTTTGACCTGACAGTGACCTGATATGTATCCTTATTTTGACAATTTCGCATATGATTTAGATGTGTCTCACTGAGAGCTTTCGATTGACGATTTGCGCGTCTGGCTGCGGTTATTGGTTCGGAAGATAACGATGGGAAAATCGCCAACCCAGCCAATGGTGTTTGGCTGAGACGAAGTCTATATGAATCATATCGACCATTGCCGGGTTAAGAGTCTTGGGCCTAAAACAAATATTCGAAGTTGGTATATATAGCAACTTCAAATATTTTAGGGGGCCCTTTCAACGTTCAGGATGGGGCCCTTTCGAGGCACCGTCCCGACCCCCCCCCCCTTTGGAACGAAATCCGGCTTGACCTGCCTGATGGGGAACAACAGCCCTGGGGGGGGGGCGGAGGAGAGAGGGGGAGAGGCTGACCTACTGGCCAACTCTTTTACTGGCCAACTTGACCGGACTCGAGGTCACGACTCACAATTAGTGATGTCATTTTCTCAGAGTTTCTTGACCAATACTAATCCAATACCGAACAGGAGACATTTTGGTTGACCAAACTCTGACCAATTTTGGTTGAAGCCAAAAATGTCCAAAATTTGACCGATTTTGAAATTATAGGTGGTGGTGGGGTATGTAAAATGTATATTGTATAATGCATACAATACTGATTTTTAAGGACCTCACTTACTCTTGTGACCAATATTTTATATCTTGATATAATATTGATGTGTTCCATTTAGTATGTATTTTAGTATTGATTTAATTTTGTTCCATTTAGTATTGATTTAATTTTGAGCAAATTAAGCATCAAATTATTAATTGCTGGAAAGAAATAAAAATGCGTAAAAATGTGACGAAGAAGTGAATTGTTTAGAATTAGGCTGACCGAAAAGTGTCCAAAAACGTGTAAGCCTGACCGACCAATTACCAAATCAGTCACACAATTGTTTCGGTAACAAAAACTTTGGTTACCGATTGACACCACTGCTCACAATGCAGGATACTGGACGCTGGTCAGTTGTCACTGGCAGAATTTAGTAGAAGAAAGATATACCCGTACCAAAAATACGACACGTGGGCAGTTGGACGCAATCCATCCGGTCCACTGAAGTCGTCTAAACTGGAAGGCGGCTTCTTCAACCAGGAACAAGTTATTCAATCAGGATCCAATAGTTCACTAGGTTTACCCAAGTAGCTTGAACACAACATGGCAGTCCGGCGTCATTTGGCATGACGCCATGACGCCTGACGCCATGGCATCATTTGGCATGACGCCAACGGGTGAAGCATGGAACCCAGCGTTTTGCCATCTGAACTGTATGGGCGGACAATGTTATGTACACTAATGTAATGAATGCAATGAAGTACCATGTATCAATGAAGTGCGTGATTTTGTTGCACAACTAGACAACCTAATTTTACTCCCGATGGGCAGAATTTACCCTCATTTGATGCGTGACACATCACCAAAACACCATTTCATACTAAAATTGGTGATTTTAGCACCAGTTCTGCTCCGATCTGACAAAGCCATTGCTGACCGGATAGAGAAGCCACATCGTAGCACGACTGTGTTACCTTATGCAGGTCGTTGTCATTCCCTAGTTGGTCTCTGTCGGACCCTATCACCCTGTCTGATTCCGGCTCGTGTGATTGCTATAGATGTTCAAAGGTGTTGGTGCCGGTGTAAAACAGCTGCCGTTTATAACAGGCAGCCTGGTGGTCCTGGCGTGTGACCCTGACCCTCTACCATGCGGTGGTGCTGACCCTCTACCATGCGGTGGTGCTGCTATCTAACAGGCAGCCTGGTGGTCCTGGCGTGTGACCCTGACCCTCTAGCATGCGGTGGTGCTGCTATCTAACAGGCAGCCTGGTGGTCCTGGCGTGTGACCCTGACCCTCTATCATACGGTGGTGCTGCTACGTATAGTCTAGACCAGTGGCTCCCAGCCCTCCCGACACAATTGCCCCTTTGCAGCAGTTAGAGGAGGCCATTACTCCACCCTTCAAAATTAATACCGATTTATCGAAAATAGCGTTGCTTCCCAATATGTTGATTGCACCTGTTTAAAACTTACATTGGAGCGTCGCAACTCGCAATCAAAACAAACACTGAGAGCACACATGCATTTATTCCCTTTTCTTCACCAATTTATCAATTATTGGCTTCGTTACCGACAAAGCGCACTGAAAAGTTATATTGTTAGCAGAGGGATGCATCAAAGCTGTCTTGGCGTAGCATTTATGGTTCAACTTCACAGGCCTCCGTTATCCCGCAGAATGGCTCCGTTACCCCAAATGGGGTCATGACCCATCGTTTGGGAACTACTGGTCCAGACCTTATGTTCAGTCCACTTCATCAATCATCGACACCAGCCGATGTCGATGCGCCCGGCGAATAAATCCTTCATGAAAACGGCTTGTAACAATCCGTTCAGTGCACTATTCGAATAAAGCCTCCATTTCTCTGGGGCGATGTTTGTTTTCGTCTGCCGGAAGCTAGCTTTGGAAGTATACTTAAAAGGCCTTGTCTGAGCGCACCCATTTAATTAAATGTCAGCATTGTCCATCGGTGCGGTCTGTCGGTGCTGCACGCAGTGAAATATAATAAAACTATGTATGACCTCGCCCCTGATACTGGGGGGCGATGGCTATAGTAATTGCATTTGATTCCACCCAAGGCCTTATAACCAGGTAAGGACACGAGCCATTTGACCTTGAACACGACGGACCGCCGGATGACGTACCGGCGCGCACAACAGGCTCCCTTCGCAGCCTCGGTGACTCACTTGGCGCGGCGCGGGGGTTTAAAAGTTGCGTCAGTTGACCCCCGAAAACTTCTGGGGAGGGAGGGAAACTGCGAGGCCTCCCCAGCTACCTTGAGGGTCCCTCGGCCCGTTTATGAGGGCCCTTGGCTAGTTCGAGGGGGCCTACAGCCACCTTGAGGGTCCCTCGGCCATCTTCAGAGGGCTTTTGGCCGGCTTGGGGGGGCCTAAGCCAGCTTGAGGGGGCCCTTGGCCAGATCGAGGGGGCCTTCAGCCACCATGAGGGGCCCTTGGCCAGCTTACAGGGGCCCTTGACCAACTTGAGAGGGCCCTCGACCAGCTTGAGGGAGCCCTCGGCTGCACCTTAAGGGACCCTCGACAGGCTTGAGGGGGCCCTCAGCCAGCTTGAGAGGGTCCTCAGCCAGCTTGAGAGGGCCCTTGGTCAGCTCGAGGGGGCCCTTGGTCAGCTCGAGGGGACCCTTGGCCAGGACGAGGGGGCCCTTGGCCAGCTCGAGGGGGCTCTCGAGCAGCTTGAGAGGGCCCTTGGTCAGCACGAGGGGCCCTCAGCCAGCTCGAGGGGCCATCGTAAGAGGGCCCTTTTGCAGGCTTGAGTGCCACTTGGCAGCTCGAGAGTGGCCTCTCAGTCACCTTGAGGGGCCTCGCTCCCTCCCACGGGGGCCTTGGCCAGCTTGAGGGACCTTGGCAGCCCGAGGGGACCCCATCAACCGGCATTTGAGGGGGACCTTTGGCTACTTGTGGCGGGCCTGGCCTGTCTAGAGAGCCTTTTCAAGAATGAGAGTGCCGTAGTCTGATCTGAGGAAGCGCATCGGGTTGGTCTAAGGTGTCGTTTGCAAGGTTCTGAGGGGACCTCGGGACGTTCTTAAACAAATAAGTTGTGTCATTCCAAGGGGACCAAATATTTCCCAAGGGGCTACCTAGGGACCCTTAGGGACCGTTCTTGGCCATACGCCTCTGCCATGGGGCATATATACGCCGGCGTAGCGGCCACTACTGGCAGCCGTGCAGGCGGGCAGGGACGTCGTCAGCGCCGGCAGCCGGCCGCGCGCCAGCCTCCGGTGACGTCACAACGAGTCTTTTCGGCTCCGGAAAGGCGTCCTATAGGGCGCTCAAGTAGTGTCACCCCCCTGATTCCACCGGTTTAAGCACCGACAGACAGACTGAGACAGAGGTGGTGTCGATGAAGTATGCATATTTTTTTTCTTCTGTTGTTGGAAGTTGGAACAACACTGTTGGTACCGCTGACCCGTCCTGTGTCCTGTGTACAGTTCGGGGTGCTGATGTGTGACCCTCTCTCCCCTCAGGCAGTGATGCCGGTGGACCTCCGCCGTCACGAGGAGACGTGCTGGCGTCTTCGTCTGGCCAACACCAGCTGTCTGTCCCGGCTGCGCCTGCCGTGCGGTGCCGAGGGCGCCGTGCCGCGCCTCTGGGCCGCCCGCCGACTGCTGGACGAGCTGAAGACCTCGGCTGACACGGCTGTCACCCGGCTGCTGACCCGGGCCGTGTACACACTGCTGCCAGCCGGCTGCGCGCGCCGGCTGACACAGCGCTGCATGCTGCCAGCAGGACTGCTGCTGGCCAACCTGGCCGGACCCGAGGCCGCCATACAGGTGAGATTCTGACATATCTGGCGGACCGAGGTCGCCATACAGGTGAGATCTGACATAATCTGGCAGGACCCGAGGCCGCCATACAGGTGAGATCTGATAAAACCTGGCAGGACCCAAGGCCACCAAACAGGTACGATCTGACATAACCTGGCCGGACCCGAGGCCGCCATACAGGTTGAGATCTGACATATTCTGGCAGGACCCGAGGCCGCCATTACAGGTACGATCCGACTAACCTGGCAGGACCCAGGCCGCCATACAGGTACGATCTGGACATTACCTGGCAGGACCCCGAGGCCGCATACAGGAGAGATCTGACATTAAAATCTGCGGACCGAGGCTGTCATACAGGTTACGATTCTTGACATAACCTGGCCGGAACCCGAGGCCGCCATACAGGTACAGATCTGACATACCTGGCAGGACCGAGGGCCCCCCATTACGGTACGATCTAATAATCTGGCCGGCCCGATGGCCGCCATACAGTACGAATCTGAAACATAACCTGGCAGGACCCAGAGAGCCGCCATACAGGTGAGATCTGAACATTAACCTGGGCAGGACCCGAGACGCCATACAGGTACGATCTGACATAACCTGGCAGGACCCGAGGCCGCCATACAGGTGAGATCTGACATAATCTGGCAGGACCCGAGGCCACCATACAGGTGAGATCTGACGTAATCTGGCAGGACCCGAGGCCGCCATACAGGTGAGATCTGACGTAATCTGGCAGGACCCGAGGCCGCCATACAGGTACGATCTGACATAACCTGGGCAGGGACCCGAGGCTGTCATACAGGTACCGAATCTGACATAAGCCTGCCAGGGACCGAGGCCGCCATACCAGGTACGATCTGACATAACCTGGGCAGGACCCGCAGGCCACCATACAGGCTACGATCTGAAATAACTGGCAGGACCCTGAAGAGAGACAATAAACAAGATAGAAGATCTGACATAACCTAAGAGCAGGACAAGAGGCCACCATACAGTACGATTCTGACTAACCTGGCACTGGACCCGAGGCCGCCATACAGGTGAGATCTGACAATATCTGGACAGGACCGATGGGCCGCCATCAGGTGCGATCTGAATAACCTGGCAGGACCCGAGCCCACCATACAGGGTACGATCTGGACATTAACCTGGCAGGACCCCGAGGCCGGCATTACAGGTACGATTGGACATAACCTGGCAGGACCCGAGGCCGCCATAACAGACGCATCTGACATAACCTGACAGGACCCGAGGCCGCCATACAGATGAGATCTGACATAATCTGGCAGGACCCGAGGCCGCCATACAGGTACGATCCGACATAACCTGACAGACCCGGAGGCCGCCATACAGGACGATCTGACATTAACCTGGAGGACCCGAGGCCACCATACAGGATACGATCTGACATAAACCTGGCAGGACCCCGAGGGGCCGCCATACAAGGCTACGATCTGACATAACCTGAGGACCCGAGGCCGCCATACAGGTCGATCTGACATTAACCTGGCAGGACCCTGCAAGGCCGCCATACAGTACGATCTGACTAACCTCGGCAGACCCGAGGCCACCATACAGGTGAGATCTGACAATAATCTGGCAGGACCCAGAGGCCACCATTACAGGTGAGATTTGACGTAATCTGGCAGGACCGAGGCCGCCTACAGTAGATCTGACGTAACTCTGGCAGGGACCCGAGGCCGCCATACAGGTACGATCTGACATAACCTGGCAGGACCCGAGGCCGCCATACAGGTGAGATCTGACATAATCTGGCAGGACACGAGGCCACCATGCATGTATGACATAACTTAACCTGCTAGTTAGCCTGATTGGAGCAGAGGTCGCGATACAGGTATGACGTAACCTTACTCAGCATTAGAGGTGCATAAAATCCGAAATATGTGGTCACAGCCTAGTCACGGCCACGGTATGAGCTGGCAAGTCACAACTTTATTCACGGGACTGCAATGCTAACCCTATGGCGCTGGTCTGGCCAGTCACAGCTTTAGTCACGGCCGTGACCGGTTCTGGTCCTAGCGCTGGGACGCTGGGACCAGAAATTTGCAACTCTACTCCGCTTACCATAACCTACTGGCCAGCCTGACCGGGCTGGAGGTCACGTCTCACGGTACAGTTAAGCTGGAATAGTTTACGTAATTAAGCCTGGCCGGACTGATGCTTGTCATAAGAGTCTCGCTGGTAAAGGGCATAATCTATCTAAGGAAGCCCTCGGCCCTCAGGAGCACTGAAGTGAATATAATATCAGTCATCAGTGTATTGTTTTAAATCATTATTACAGGATACTATGTGAGACCATTTCAACCGCCCGCAAATGTGGAAGCTTTTTAACGAAATGTGCTGCAGCCAGTTAATAGCTGAAAGGAATATTCGGCGTTGCAAATAGCTGTATTCTACAATGCAATGAATGAGAACGTCCCACATTCTCAGTCTTCTTTTTCAAATAATGGAATTTATACAGAAGCTTATGTCGATCCACAACTCCATACTCGAATTGAGTGCCGTGTCTGCTGCTCTCAGATCGCCCAGCTTACGATTGCAGTGCATTAATCTTGCGCGGAGAGAACACTCAGTGGATGAATTTCCACTGCCGGTGAGACCAGTGCTGCCGAAATCATAGCTACTCCCCTCCAACTGAAATACACTGCGAGACAGTTTAAAGCACTGTTGAGACAGTTTACAACACTGCCGGACAGTTTGAAGCACTGCCGAGATGCAGCTGCAGCAGATAAGTCGAGTGTACTTCAACAACCTGAGTTGAGCGTATACTGCAGCAGCACTAGGGCGGTGTACTTCAGACCTGGCTGGCGCGGTAGTGACAGCTGCAGCTTGGCTGGCTTGCTGGCTACACAGGCTCAGAACAGGGACGACTATAAATCGATCTGCGAACATCCGCCACACAGGGAAAGAATGAAAGTGATACTGATGCTTACTTGCTAACATCAGAGAGAATGAAAGCTACAGAAGAACTTTGTGAAGTTTTAGAGGGAAATGTTGAACTCTTGCTTAAAAATGCATTGTTTTATGCAGCATGTATGGTATTAATTTGATCGAGTCTTATTTTGTGTGTTATTCGAATGTCAAATTGTAAAATTTAAAAGGCAAATAATCTACGTATACTGCTTTCGGAGTTCATGTTAAGTGTTTTCCATCCACTAATAGGAGCGCGACATAGCTGGCGCTTTTGTTTCATTTTTTAACGTTGAAAAGTGACAATTGACGTTTTCACGATGGATTATTTTGCGCAAAATGTTTTAAAACATTTTAAAATTTTCAAAATGTTTTAGTAGTAGCCGTTTTCACGATGGACTAATTTGCGAAAAAAAAAGTTTTAAACCTCGCCCTACAGGACCGTTGGGCGAGGATTAATGCCTTTCTTGCAAATTAGTCTATCGTGAAAACGGCTACTACTAAAACATTTTAAAATGTTAAAAAAATCGCGCAAAATAAGCCATCGTGAAAACGGTTAATAACTTAGGTCGCTTCTACGAAATACCAAGTGTATGGACGACCAAAGTGAAGAGCAATATTCGTAGTTCGGACGCTCAAGTTGAGTGATGAAATGGTGCTTCAGCTTCATTATACCATTATTAGTAAATTATAAAAGCTCAATGTTGTTGTATTCAAATGATAGAAACGCATTTTTTCACGTTGCACAACGTCCCCCATTCCTGCATGCACCAGGAATGGGGGACGTTGACAATTTTATTGTTGCTGCGAAATACCAAGGGTATGAGCGGCAGAGGTCTAAAAACTGACTTTCTCTCTAACCCCGGATAGAGCAAATTTGGAAGAACTTAAAAATAGAGAAGAAATAATTAGGGTAGGTATACATGACCTATTGACAGTTGTAACGCCGTGCCATGCTTCATGCTTCAATGCTTCATCCTTTGTTTAGAACATGCTCTGGCAAATCGCACAATTTAGTTGCCCCGACTTATTGCACTTTCTGTTTTTACCGTGGTTTCCGAAGTCAGAGCGAGGTAGAAGAAAGTGCCTGTCGCGATGGTCCAGTTAATTGTCCTTCCGTATGGGAACTTCGTCCTAATCGGCAGTTATAGAAACCGTCATTTTTTAGAGCCTCGGTTACCCAAGACCCCTGGACAGTAATTCCCCTCAGTTCACAATAGAACGGCCTGCGTACCCGCGAGACTGACACGTTTATCTGGACCCGCCGTGGTGGGTCCGTACCCGTTAACCCGCGCGGCGTAGGGGTCTCTCGCCGAACGCGCGGCGTAGGGGGGGTAAATATTACCCCTCTTATCTTCCGAATCAGATACCACAGCGAGACGCGCCAAGGCGGCGATCGAAGCTCTCAATGAACACGAATCGAATGCCATACTGCCGCAAATT
The DNA here is from genome assembly GCA_014673585.1 of Semibalanus balanoides. Taxonomy (NCBI): domain Eukaryota; kingdom Metazoa; phylum Arthropoda; class Thecostraca; order Balanomorpha; family Balanidae; genus Semibalanus; species Semibalanus balanoides. Next base: position 23,317 of record VOPJ01000253.1, read on the forward strand.
TTTCAAGTTAGGCTCAAATGTACAGAGTCACGGTCAGGTCATTGGAAAGTTCGAGTTAATTGAGTTAATGGTCCATACTTTCAATTAAAGATCCTTTGATTAGACTGTCAAATGGCACATAAAGCTCTCAAAAGTGAATACATCTATTGCATTAAGTAAGAAGTGAAGTTGCATACAAATGTCAAGGTCCAAGGTCAGGTCAACAAAAGGTCACTGTTACGCATAATAAGAGGTCATACAAAGCCTTGTGACACATAGTTTTGAGGGGTTTATTTTGACGTAAGAATCGATTAAGAAACAGTCCATTTTTTACGAACTTGAAACCCGTTCTAAAGGTCAATATCAGGTTCCGAATCTAAGGTCAAAACTGAAAACTGACTAATATGATATAAACTATATTGCATGTTTCTAGGTAGTTTTGTCCCTCTCATAGAAGCACAAATGATGGACATTTATATATCTGATATCAGGGCTCAAAATCCAAAAAACGTTATTTTTGAAAAAATGACCGTCAATAACCCGTACTTATGCTTTTGGAGAGCAATCATGCACTGAAAAATATGAAGCATCATTGACTTTATGAAATGTTGGTCTGGGTATTCATTGACACTTGGTTCTCTTATAATATAATTTCCGTTTTTAGAGTAGCCTTGAATTTTTCAATTTTGTGGGGATAGAGTCTGAAAAATCAGTTTTTGTTTGTATTTGGGGGGGTCAAAATACCTCTCAAAATTTGGGGAGATCTCGAGGAGATTATGTCCATCTTGTGAAGATAATTGTACAGAGTTTCATTTTCGTATCATAGCAAGTTTTCTTGGGTTCTCTGTAATTACGGATATAATGCTCGTTAAATGCTATGTATTTCTACATGCATCAAACGATGATCCGTTATTCAACCAAAAATGGCATGACATGACCGTCAATCAAAACGTCATTATGCTCCCAAAGTTCTCAGATTTTTTGAGATTGATACTTTTATTTTAGGAAGACTCAAATTGATGCTGGATAAGGGGTACTTGAAACTTTAAACGTCGTGTATGCTGTTTAGCCGTTTTTTCAAGTTACTTGCGGAAATACGGGAGGGGGTAATATTTACCGCCCGCCCCACCCTACGCCGCGCGGGTTAATCTGGCTCGGCAACGAAAACACGGGGCGCGAAGGGCCGGCATCACTGAACTTAATATAATATGCATATTATGGCCGGCATGCATATTACGGCAAGGAATATGACACACGGTGACACGAGTTTCTTATTTTTAGGAAATATAAAGTAAGGCAGAGGCCGGCCCCGTACTCTAAAAGTGGGAGACTGGCCCCCACCTAGAACCACGAACCAAACTTACAGGTATTTACGCTGAAAATCTACATTATTTGCAAAATATTTTTGTCATCGCTCAAAACGATGCGGGGCATAATTTTTTAAACGACACAAATTAGATACATTTGTGATTTAGCTTTGTAGAACAGAAAGATCAAAGAATGACGTATCCCGTGTGCGTCGTTTTTTAAATCATTTAGAAACATGTGTGAAGGCAGCAAAATATTCACATTCACATTTACCGACGGATTCGCAGACCCCTTAGAATCATTTACAACTCTACAGACATTGGTAGCAGTACACGTAGATCAAAAAGGCGAAATCCGTTTTACCAGGTACATAGTACATATGATAGTTTGGTCTCTAGACGCCAGATAAAGTTCACCACTCGTCAGCGACAGATTCGAAATTAGATGGACCCCATAGATTTCCATGAAAATCGGTGTCCAGATAGAAGATAGAGTTACGAGCGTATATTAACATGGTTAAATTTACATACTTTTTTAATAGAAAATTGTCATGTCACAATTTTGCACCAAGACGCCAATAAAGTTCTCCCGCGACAGATTAGATATTTGGTAGACCCCCTTTATTTCCATGAAAATCGTTGTCCAGATAGAATTCCAGCCGTAGATTAGAATAGTGAAATTTATTTTACCCTACATATGATTGTTGGGCGTCAAGACCAACAGAGTTCGTCAGCGACAGACTTCAGATTTGGCAGACCCCTTAGAATTTCATGAAAATCGATGACCATCTAGAGTTTTAGGTGTAGATTATCTTGGTCAAATCCGTTTCACCCTATATATGCTATTTTGGCGTCCAGCCGTCAATAGAGTTCACCAGTGAGTGAATGAGTGAGATTGACTGAAAAATGAACTTATGGGTCCCCCACTTAAAATTTCGTAGCGACGCGCCTACTCGAACGGGATTTGAACCCTTTTCTCTTCTACAGCCAGCGGTATGACATATAATTTCAAGATGAGTTGACCTTTTGAAACTCGAACGTGCAGGTTTAGTGTCTTTTCGTTCATTCTTGTATTCTGTCTCAACAAGGATAGATCATTACAGCTATAATAGTTTGTAGTGTTTGTAACATGCAACAGCGTTTGTTTTACAACGGTGACGGCATTCTGACCGTACCCCGTGTGTCATCAGGTGTCCCCTCTGACCGTACCCCGTGTGTCGTCAGGTGTCCCCTCTGACCGTACCCCGTGTGTCGTCAGGTGTCCCCTCTGACGTTACCGCCGTGTGTCGTGAGGTGTCCCCCTCTTGACCAGTACCTCCGGTGTGTCGTTTTCAGGTGTCCCTCTGCCGTAAACCTTCCGTGTGTGCATCAGGTTTCCCCTCTGAGCGTACCCCCGTGTGTCGTCAGGTTGCCCATCTGACGCGTACCGCGGTGTGTCCGTCACGGGTGTCCTTCTGACCGTACCGCCGTTGATGTCATCAGGTGTCCCCTCTGGCTGTCACGTTGTAGTCATCAGGTGTCCCCATCTGACCTGTACCCGTGTGTCGTCAGGTGTCCCCTCTGAATCGTACCCACGTGTGTGCGTCAGCGCTGTCCCCTCTGACTGTACCGTGTGTCGTCAGGTGTCCCTCTGACCGTACCCGTGTTCGTCAGGTGTCCCCTGCTGACCGTACGCCGTGTGTCGTCAGGTGTCCCTCCCTGACCGTGACCCCCGTGTGTTGCGTCGGTGTCCGCCCTTGATGTAACCTTCGTGTGTCGTCAGGTGTCCCCTTGACGTAACTTCCGTTGTGTCGTCGGTGTCCCTCTGTCGCGTACCGGTGTTGTCGTTCAGGTGGCCTCGTCTGTATCGTACCACGGTGTGTCTGTCAGGTGTCCCCTCTGAACGTACTCGTGTGTCATCATGTGTCCCCTCTGACCGTACCTGTTCCGTGTGTCGTTCAGGTGTCCTCTGACCGTGACCGCCTGTGTGTCCGTTCAAGGTGTCCCTCTGACCCGTCACCCCAGTGTGTGTCCAGGTTGTCTCCTACATGTAAATCCTCATCAGTGTAAACTTACTGAAATAGCCAGTGGTGTCGTCAGTGGTGTCCCCTCTGACGTGTCCCCGTGTGTCGTCAGGTGTCCCTCTGACCGTACCCGGTGTGGTACGTCAGGTGTCAAGCCCACCCAATGATGTCACAAAAACACCCAAAGATAACATCAGCTCAACACAGCATGAATCCCTCACTGACAGTACAATCCCGTGTGTCGTCAGGTGTCCCTCTGACCGTAACATACCGTGGTGTCATCCAGGTGTCCCTCTGACCGTACCCGGTGTGTCCGTCAGGTGTCCCCATCTGATGTACCGCGTGTGGTCCGTCAGGTGTCCCTCTCTGACCGTAGCGCCCGTGTGTCGTCAGGTGTCCTCTGACCGGTACCCGGTGTGTTCGTCAGGCTGTCCCCTCTGACTGTAACCCGTGGTTGTAGGTGTCCCCCTCTGACGTACCCGCGTTGTGTCGTCAGGTGTCCCTCTGACGACCCGGTGGTGTCGTCAGGTGTCCTCTGACTGTACCGCGTGTGTCATCAGGTGTCCCCTCTGACTGTACCCCGTGTTTTGTCGTCAGGTGTCCCCTCCTGAACCGTACCCCGTGTGGTCGTCAGGTGTCCCTTCTTGACCGTACCCCGTGTGTCGTCAGCTGTCCCTCTGACTGTACAGCCGCGTGTGGTCCGGTCAGGTGTGCCCCTCTGACTGGTACCACGTGTGTCGTCAGGTGTCCCCTACTGACTTAACCGCGTGTGGTCGTCAGGTGTACCCTCTGACCCGTACCCCGGTGTGTCGTCAGGTGTCCCCTCTGACCGTACCCGTGTGTCGTCAGGTGTCCCTTCTGACCGTACCCGGTGTGTCGTCAGGTGTCCCCTCTGACCGTACCCGGTGTGTCGTCAGGTGTCCCCTCTGACTGTACCCCGTGTGTCATCAGGTGTCCCCTCTGACTGTACCCCGTGTGTCATCAGGTGGCCGGCAGCTCGGTGACGGCCCTGTTCCCTCTGATGACGCCCCCACCGTCGGCCTGGGCGTCGGTGAGCGTCATCAGCTACCAGGAGGCACTGCAGGTGTGCGTCGCCTGCCGCGGTCAGGTCGGAGATGCGCCTGCCAGGCGTGTCCTGCTCGATATGCGCCGACAGGTCAGTCACAGCTCAGGTCAGGTCGCTGACAGGTCAGTCACAGATCAGGTCAGGTCGCTGACAGGTCAGTCACAGGTCAGGTCAGGTCACCGACAGGTCAGGGCAGGCCGATGCCAAGACAGTCACAGGTCAGGTCAGGTCAGTCACAGGTCATGGCAGGTCACTGCCAAGTCAGTCACAGGTCAGGTCGCCGACAGGTCAGGGCAGGCCACTGACAAGTCAGTCGCAGGTTAGGTCAGGTCAGTCGCAGGTAGGTCGCCGACAGGTCAGGGCAGGCCACTGACTAAGTCTAGTCGCAGGTTAAAGGTCAGGTCGAGTCGCAGGTCAGTCGGTGATCAAGGTCAGTCAGATGTTCGAATACATCTAATAATAATACTGAATAATTATAATAATGCCATTTACTTTTCATAGCAACATGCAGCACATAGTCACACACACACACAATCACATGGTCATGCAATACAGCATATACTAGTTGACACCACTGCTGGTCAACAACACATCTCGGGTAACACGAGCCTCCAGTTGCTGCTGAGCAATGTCAGTTATATGTCTCTTGAGGGCCCGCACAACATCTGCTTATATCATATCAGGTATATATCATCAGGTATATCAGGTATATATCATCATATCAGGTATATCAGGTATATATCATCAGGTATATCAGGTATATTATATCTGCTATATCAGGTAGGTTTAGTGAGTACTAGGTTACGTCAGGTAAGTCATGACTTAATATGATATCAGTCGGGCAAGTCAGGTCAGGTCGGTTGGGGATTAGCTGAGCAGGATGTCATTCCGAACATAGTTCAGATGTGGCTGGCAGGTCAAAGTTTATATTCAAGCAGACTCGCCTGAGGCGGATGTGATTTGGCAGCGGTTCTGTCGTTCCTATGGGCTGAGCGATGATGGTAGTCTGGTCTTTTGTTGACAAAGCATGACGGTCATTGACAGGAAAATATGAGCCGCTTGGCGCTTAGTTATGTCTGATCCAGTCAACATACGGCTATGTAATCAACTGATCTAAATCGGTTTCACTGGATAGTTTTGGTACGGTGATGCGTGGATCACTGGCCTGCTGAATAGAAGGTCACGCTGTACTCTGTACAGTTGTGAGTTCTGCGTCGTGGAAAACAACCAAATCAGCGTGAAAATGAATCACAGAAGCGAGGCGCATTCATGTTTAATTGGGTGTCTGAAATAGACATAGACTAAACGTCAAGATTGATTCCATCACTTAGTCGAATTTTAATTACATTAACGTCATTAGTGTAAGAGTGCGAGAATATACTGGTGCATAATAATACGTTAGCAGATATCCTTGCCAGTTGTCACACGTGACAATTTGCCAGGCCGCTCAATATAAACCATATTCGCTTCTTGACGGAACTTTCCCTCCATCGCGCCGGCTCCTCCTGTAACAATTGTCTCGGCCAGCCCCAGAGCCATCCAAAGGAGGAGCACTGCACGCTCTGCAGCCGGCCGTCTCTGTCGGAGCAGCGCAGCACATAGTCAATTATTCAGTGCTGAGCTGCTCCTGATTCTCCGTACCGCAGCTGAGAGTGGCCCCGCTCCATACCGGTATACAGAGGGAAATGACCAGGCTGAGAGTGGCCCCACTCCACACCGGTAGACAGAGGGAAATGACCAGGCTGAGGTGGGCCCCGCTCCACACCGGTAAGACAGAGGGAATGACCAGCTGAGAGTGGCCCAGCCCATACCGACAGACAGGGGAAATGAGAGCCAGGCTGAGAGCGCCCCACTCTACATCGGTAGGACAGAGGGAAATGAAGCACAGGCTGAGAGCGGCCCCACCTCTACACCCGGTAGACCGGAGGGATGACCAGGCTGAGAGCGGCCCCGCTCCAACACCGACAACCAGGGGGAACAGGTGGACCAGGCGTGAGAGGCGGCCCCTCTCTAGCACCGGAGAAAGACAGAGGGAAATGAAGGCTGAGAGTGGCCCGGCTCCACACCGGTAGGACAGAGGGAAATGACCAGAGCTGAGAGTGGGCCCGCTCCATACCGGTAGACAGAGGGAAATGACCAGGCTGAGAGTGGCCCCGCTCCACACCGGTAGACAGAGAGAAATGACCAGGCTGAGAGTGGCCCCACTCTACACCGGTTTTTTTAGACCCAGAAAAAAAGGGGGAAATTGGCCAAACCAGGGCCCCTTTTTTTTGAAAATAAAAAAAAAAAAGAAGTGGCCCGCTCCACACCGGTAGACAGAGGGAAATGACCAGGCTGAGAGCGGCCCCGCTCTACACCGACAGACAGAGGGAAATGACCAGGCTGAGAGCGGCCTCGCTCCATACCGGTAGACAGAGGGAGAATGAACAGGCTGAGAGCGGCCCCGCTCTAACAGCCGGTATTACGAGGGAAATGACCAGGTGAGAGTGGCCCCGCTCCACACCGGTAGACAGAGGGAAATGACAGGCTGAGAGCGGCCCCTCTCTACACCGGTAGACAGAGGGAAATGACCAGGCTGAGAGCGGCCCCTCTCTACACCGTTAGACAGAGGGAAATGACCAGACTGAGAGCGGCCCCGCTCCACACCGGTAGACAGAGGAAAATGACCAGGCTGAGAGTGGCCCCGCTCCACACCGACAGACAGAGGGAAATGACGCTCAAGGCTGGAGTGGCCCCGCACCACCACGACAGACAGGAGGGAATTGACCTCAGGCTGAAGCGGCCCCTCTCTAACACCTGGGTTAGACGAGGGAAAGTGACCAGGCTGAGAGCGGCCCCGCACACAAACGACAGACAGGGGGAGATGCCCGGCTGAGAGCGGCCCCGCTCACACCGACAGACAGAGGGAAATGACCAGGCTGAGAGTGGCCCCGCTCCACAACGGTAGACAGAGGGAAATGACCAGGCTGAGAGTGGCCCCGCTCCATACCTGTAGACAGAGGGAAATGACCAGGCTGAGAGTGGTCCCCGCTCCATACCGGTAGACAGAGGGAAATGACCAGGCTGAGAGTGGCCCCGCTCCACACCGGTAGCAGAGGGGAAATGAACCAGGCTGAGAGTGGCCCCCGCTCCATACGGTAACAGAGGGAAATGACCAGGCTGAGAGTGGCCCCACTCTATACCGGTAGACAGAGGGAAATGACCAGGCTGAGAGTGGCCCTGCTCCATACCGGTAGACAGAGGGAAATGACCAGGCTGAGAGTGGCCCCGCTCCATACCGGTA
>VOPJ01000254.1:0-14643 GCA_014673585.1 Semibalanus balanoides
CCTCTTTTTAAGGTCCATGGAACAGGTTCTGACAGTCTTTTTTTTCCATTTTCGAAAAAGCCCATTTTATAGTACACCCCCATCGTTTTTAACGCGAAATTTTAATTCGCATATTGTAATGCATAAAGCATACTCAACATCAAAAAACTAAATGTTTACCGGAGTTATATTTTACATCTTGTAACAATGTAGCTCAACCATAACTTTTGTCATATAATGGCACCGTCCATTCGACAGCACTGCATGCCACAACTGCCAATACTCGTTCAGAAATTAAAAATGGACGACGCTAATGAGACATTGACACGAACTGCGATGACTGTGGGTGGTTTGGCCCAAATTTAGGTTTGACGTTAGTATGTTTTGTCGGAGTGTGAGATGTGATGTGTTTATTTTGGTGCTCGCACCCGCTCGATCTGTCCTGGAACATCCGCATGATAAGGTCATTGCCGACCCTAAGAAAATTGCGGTGCGGTCGCTCGCCCTGCCACTCTCAATGGCGGCCGCCGCCAGTGGGTGTTCAGCTGTTGAGGCTAGAGGCGGGAGCTGGTCAGCAAGACGTGAGGCCGACACATGGGCTAGTGAACGCGTGAGCTGTGTGATTGAGCTATATATTGAAAGCACTGGGTATGAGAAATTACTTAAACTCATTTTAGAGCATTTTCTTTATTTTTTGACTGAGTGAGGGTCCTAAGTGGTAAGAAACTCATAACGGTCATTTTAAGAAAATCAACCTTTTTGACTTTTTTTGACAGATACGAACAATAAATTATATTTTTAGTACTTCTGATGCACTTGACTAGGTATATGCATGTAATTCCATTTTTCAATTTATGATGTGTGTTTCCGCACAGAGCATGATTGCTATCTGGAAGTGGTCGAGTTGAGGTCATTCATTGACCTGGAGGTCAACCGTTAGCTTTAACTAAACATTGGCTACCGTTAGATGCTCACATTTGATGGCAACTGCTGGTTCTTACCGTGCTGCTCTAATGTTGCTTGGTGTGGAGTTAACAGGGGGTCCTATTTCCCACCTTTCGCAGGCACGACAGGGCTGGCGCGCGGCGGCGGCAGAAATAATACATCACCGTTTTGGTGGCGGGGGCAAGTTGGGAGCAGGAAGTTTGACTTGCCTAAGCAAGCCAAACATTGAGGGTCTCTACAATGCTCGTACTTACGTGTTATTTGGTTTATTCATTAGATCGGCTCTATCGGAAAAACTGCATTTAAGTTTTGATGCATTTTGTGTTGTGTCACACATATTGTCATTAAAATAGGAAAAACCTACTTTTGTTTTAAATTTGATTTCACGTGTACCAAGTCCATTGTACTAAAAAATCAATTTGGCATATTTGTTCTATCTCAATTCGGTCATTTCATCGTAACATGCATCGTTTTCGAGAGCCAGCGGCTCTTGCTGTAAGCTTCGTCAAGTCCGTGTTTCGGTGCCGTTTATACTACATGTGTAATGACACTCGACAGAAATATGGTATTAGGTCTTAGTTCAATGGTCTTCTTGACATCATTTCTCAGTGTATTTCATCCATGACTCGAGAGAGGGAAGAGTCAGGGTCCGATGATTATGGGCGGGCACAGGCATCAGTGCGCCAGCCTTCGTGGCCCATAGTGAGTTGGTGGGACAGCTGAGTGGCGCTGCTGGCGCCATCTGGGCCAGTACTTCGGCTGGGTAGGTGGCACTGCTGTCGCGTGGGCCCTGGCCCCTGTTTGTGCTGGCTTTGCGCGCGTTTGTGATATTGAGCTCCTTCCCGGTGTTTTCTTGAGCTCATTCCCGGTGTTTGAGTATCACATTGGGGTAAGCTATTTGTTGCTGATAAGACTTCGTGTCTTCTGGCATTTAATAGTGTTTCGTAAATGGTGTAAAAAAACATGCAGCATAGGCGTCTTTAGCGCCGCTTTGTGAGACGCCTTTTTGGCCTGTTCCCGTCGCGCTCCTAACCGCCTCTAACCTCCTCCAAGTTTACTCCAACTGCAACTACTCTGATTTAACACGCGCCCTGGAGGGCTTCTGAGAATAACACGCCCTGGAGGGGCGGATCTTGCACTCCCCCCCCCTCCATGATTTCGAAAACCACGCAACGTAGCGACAAGCGGAAAGCAAAGTTGGATAGACCAAGACAAGCTCTATCTAAAGTACTTCAGTCTTTTTGGGGATCAGGTCAATATCAAGTTCACTAGAGGTCACCAAAGGTCATATTGTCCAGATTCAGGACTATAGGATTTTGCTCTAGATACCCCAATTATCTCGGAAACTATGAAAGCTATGAGGTTAATTAAAAATTTCAAGAGCTTAGATTGCTGCAAGTTTTGTAGCAATCTAAGCACTTGCAATTTGTAATCGACCTAGTTGTTTTCAAATTTGAGCTCAGGTAAATATTTTAGGCTCCACAGGCCATTGAAGGTCAAAAAGGATGTTTTTTGCCGACAAGTGTTTTGCTAATAACTTGTTAACTAATGACAATAGAGAAACTCTTGCAATTATTTTGATGCCATCATGATTGTCTCGTCAATGCACTTTGAACTATGTTCATTTTAACCCGCCATTGGCTGGGGGGCGAAAAACGCCCCCCCCCCTCAGGGATTTTCACAATAGCTCACAAACGAACAGCGTATCAACGCAAACTTCAGGTCCTTATCCTACATCAATGTTGGCGTCTTCATTGCAAATTAAAAAAAATAAAATCGTCGAAAATTTGTCGAGTTATATCGATATTTAGTGAGTTCACTACCACCACTTTTGCGCATAATTATCACTAAGATCTAAGCAGGCTGTAAATAGACCATTCTTATGCAAATGCAATTAAAAAAACGTCTACAAAGATAGCGAAAATTGCAAGGGGTATAAAATGGCTGTCTGCGTTTTTTTTTAATTTGGATTTTGACCCCCCCCAAAAAAAAATGCCAAATATTAACATCTAATAAAACGAAAGTATGTAGAGAAACACATATGTGCTATTTTTATCTCTAAACGTTATTTTAATATATAGCTCTATATTTTATTTTTGATATCACTGATGCCTCCCCAAGTATGATTACCCTCTATTGACGTCATTTTTTGAAGTGACAGTTTTGGGGGCTTTATCGCCAGATACATAAAATGAATGGTAACCGACTGTGTTGCTGAGACAAAACTGGATTATTCAAATGCAATTTTTAATTTATATTTAATTATTTCAAATTTGACTCTTATGACCTGACCTTACATTATTATCGGGTCATAAAGATCTGCAATGGCTTGCTTTAATCGCATATTTTGTGTAGATAACCATAAAACATGTGTCGCATGATCTCTTGTAATATTACTTGATTTGACCTGACCTTTGACTTTGGACCTTTGCATACAATTTCACTTTTGCTTATACGAGAGTTGCCTATACCATTTTAAAGCACTTTGTGCGTTTTTGTTTCAATATACGACTTTGGATGGGAAGTATGGTCAAAAACTAAAATAACTAGCATTTGACCTTTGACTGACTGTGACCTGACATATGACCTTATTTATAAAAATTTCGAATACGCTTAAGGGAAGTGTTCACCTTTTACATGGGTTTTGAGCTGAGATAGCAGTTTTGCAGAGCAGTCGAAAATTAGTTATGGCTGAAGAATAAACTCGCAAGTAAGGTAGTTCGATACAGGATTAGCTTGCATTTTCGGCGCCCCGAACAGCTTGGAGTTTAGCGGCAAACGGGCGCCGGAGGTAGGACACTCTCTGAACACGGAGTCACATGATCAAGACGCCTTGTTAATATCCGCTCAGCCGCCGGGCTGCGTCGCAGTCCTTTGTCAGAGACTGCACTAGGCGTCTGGCGAGCCAGAAGCTACACTGCTATCGTTATATTGTCGTGAAATACAAAAGAAAACTTACTTCTTTCTCGCACATTATCCATCACTTTTTCCAAACCAAAGTCATATTCGTAGTTTTTTGAGCCAGATGCACCGTATAGTTGAATTTCAAGACAACTTCAAGGTGAACTATTCCCTTAGAGTGATCTCGTTGAGAGCTTTCGATTGCCGTCTTGCGCGTCTCGCTGCGATTATTGTTCGGGAAGATACAGGGGGGGGGGGCGTTTTTCGCCCCCCCCCCTCCCAGCCAATGGCGTTCGGCTGAGACCCCAGCCAATGCCGGGTTAACAGGTTAGATCAATTTCGAATTTTGATCTAAGTTCAATATCAAGTGGTGACTCAAGTAGGTCATATTGCATATTGAAAGACGTGTCTTGACGAAACTAGCACATTGGTACTATTTTCAGGTCTATTTCTTATTATGCGAGAGTAATTGACAAATGCAGTAATTGGTGGTGGCAAAATTGACCTGACTTAGGTCACTGATATCAAAGAAAATCGAGATATACAGAACGGTAGGCATCCATGACGATTCTTACATCCAGAAAGTGTAAAAAAATGCGTCGCTGATGCGTCACCGTTTTTCGCTAGTTCGAAAAACGGAGGGGTGGGCGATTTAGCCCCTCCAGGCGCATGTTAACTAGTGGTGGCCAATCGGTGCAAAACATTTTCGAATCGAATATTGTCCGAACACGATGGTGTTTGGTCGACATAAGATATTGTCTTTGACATTTTACGGACATCCAATCCAAGGAAGGCTGCCGGTATTTTAAATGGATATATAATTTTTTTGCTTTTGTTATCCTAACTATGCGTTTATTTGACGAAAATGTTCTTTTTGATGTATATATTTGTATATATTGTGAATGATACACTGGACCCTTTTCATCCATATCCAATACATTTTGTTTCTGCTTTCGATAATTTCGGACAAATACTGCTCTTCGACAGTTTGGAGGACGCTGGCATGGTATTGGACCATCGGTTTGGACATTGGACACTATTTTCTGAAACTGGCACTCACTAGTGTTAACGACTGGACAAAGCGTTAGTAACGACTGGCCAACAGCGGTGAGGTACGACTGGACAACAGCGGTAGTAGACTGGACAACAGCGGTGAGTAGACTGGACCAAAGCGGTGAGACGACTGGACCAAAGCGTGAGTAACGACTGGACCAAGCGTGAGTACGACTGGAAAACAGCGTTAGTACGACTGGAAAAGCGTGAGTACGACTGGAACAACAGGTGAGTAGACTTGGACCAAAGCGTGAGTACGACGACCAACAGCGTGAGTACGACTGGACCAACGCGTGAGTCGACTGGACCATACAGCGTGGAGTACGACTGGACCAAAGAGTGAGTAGAAACTGGCCAACAGCGTGAGTACGACTGGACCAACAGCGGTGAGTACGACTGGACCAACAGCGTGAGTAACGACTGGACCAACAGCGTGAGTACGACTGGACCAACAGNATAAAAGGTGTCTGTAAAAAGTTATGAACTTGGTTACAATTATTATTTGTCTAATTAGTAAGCATAAATATAATGTAGTCAATAGTCATTGCTCACCAGGGCTGCGGAGTCGGAGTTGGAGTCGGTCGGAGTCGGTTATTTTGGCCGGAGTCGGAGTCGGTAAAATTTTACCGACTCCGACTCTACGTTTTGGGCAGCATATAAACAAAATATTTTTCCGGTACATTTTCGTGAACCACCGATGGCGAAAACTAAATAAATCGTGTCGCTTCGACTTAGTTTACTTTGATTTTCCATTGTCAATCAACGCTTTCTAATCATAAAGTGTGTATCACGGTGGCGTGAACCGGGGGGCGGGGTCCAAATCATATGGTAGCAATGGGCTGTGACTTCTCCTTCTTCCATAGGGTTACATGTAACATGTCACTTTTTTCAGCCAAGTTTCGAGACTTTCCTCACAGAAATATCTCAAAGTTTTATGCATAGAAAATTTGAAGGTTGAGGGCAATTATTTCGATTTTTGGTCAAAAGTCAAGGCCCAACCAACGTTCTCGATTATTAGCCAAAGTATGCAATCGCGCGCCCGCCGACTACTTTTGTGAGTTACAAGATGGGCCGCCTCATAAGACAACTCGGCCAATGGAGTGCGAGGGGACAATGTCCTTACCATCACCGCCCCTTCCACACATTATGAGTTGTTGATCGAAACAAAAGCACCATACACGGCCGTTTTAGGAATGCAAGCGCATATCCTGGTATATTATTCCAGATCTGGTTGTGGCCTTCACTTTTTGGTATGGTTTTTAGTCTTTATAGTATATTTCTAGTGTATACAAAAAAAAAACTTTGGAGTACCCAGTGTATAGTGCCCTGGGGTGAACAATAACTTAGGTCTGTCGTCGAATGCAGATCCAAAATGCCACCGCCAGGAATTGAAGCAGCGCTCACGAGAAATCAATTGATATAAAATTTCAGGTTTACTTTGGCGTTTAGCCTGCTCAAGCGATTCAGACGGCTCATTCAACTGTACACTGTACAACAATTCATTATTGCTATGGTAAGCTTGTCACAAGATTTGACAAATTATATTTTGTGATGTCCAGAATCATAAAATCGAAAGCTATGGCCAGTCATTGTCTGTTCATTTCAATGAATTGCTTTATTTTCTAATAGCTCGCCATTTATTTTAGACCACATGTGAGGTCACGGTTAGATCAAAGATCAAAATATATAAATTTGCGAATATAGACCAAACTTTCCATAGAAAGCCTTCTATTGCGACCATTATCACCCAGAGTGCTCTCAAATGTATAAAACACATCCCTCATGAGCCAAGTTGAGATTATTGGCAAATGTCAGGGACAAGGTCTGGTCACAAAAGGTCACTATGCACAAAATAACTACGAATGTCATGCTGATGCGACACATTGTTTTATGAATCATTTTACTTTATGGATCATTTTACATGAATATTGTATGACTCGATAGTGATAGTAATTGTATTACCTGACCTCATTTAAGTGAAGTTAATGTCAAGCTCAGTTCAAGGTCAGCTGTCAGGTCACAAAATGTCAAAGTTCGAACGTTATTAATATAAATACAAAAGGCATATGTCTACACCAAATTTGATGCAGAAATGCATTTGAGACGTTAATTTATTCGTAGCTGATCGTAAAAACAAAACTCCACATGAAAATAAGTCATGAGTTACTCATACTTTGGAAGCCATAAGTCAGGCAAAATTGGTGATATTGTTTTGAAATTTGGACTGGAAATCACCAATATATGGTTCTCTAATATATATTATTTTTTGGGTACCTATGCAACATTGATTTTTCGTCATTTTTCAAAAAAAAATGTTAAAAAATGGTCTTAAAAACATATGAAAGCAATCCAAGATGTAGATTTTGTAGCTCTAACAATTTGGTCAAAATACGTTCTTTTACGATTGTTAAAATTTATCAGATTTTTCATCGAACTCGTGTGCAGCAACGTCACTAAATTTGCTGTATCTCTATTTTTATCGACCAAATTGCTTCATTTGTGCACAAAAGACGTTAAATTGATGTAATATAGCGCTGTTGGTTTTTGAGCTGTTACGAAAGTTAGTCAGAGGGGCGTTTTTGCCCCCCTTACCACGGTCAATGGCGGATCAAATCAGCTACAATCTTGAAACGAGATAATTTTGCCATAGGCAGTTACTTGTTGTGCCTATTGACTAAAGTTCCAGCTAATTAAAGGTCAGAGTCGATCTCGGAGTCGGAGTCGGAGTCGGAGTCACCTGGAAACTGATCGACTCCGCAGCCCTGTTGCTCACACGACTAGGACAATATTGCCAGTCGCGAAGAGTCTGCTCGCTGGTCCAGTAACAATGCTTAAAACCATATGCTTACATAAGAAGCTTCTTGACAAGAGCACTACGCCTTTTGAAACAACGCTAAATAACAGGACAAAACATCAAATAGATAAATTTAGCAGGAGAATCCTTAAAACCAGAACATGCAGTAAGTGATTACTCGACAAGGCCTTCAAAACGACTATCTCGGCGCTAAAATTCAATTATGCAAATAACTGTTTTCCTTTAAAGGGAATGTTTCACTTCTCTGAAAGTTGTCCAATGTACGCCGCTTGTGGTGCAAAATATGAAGCAATGCTGCCGAACACGATTACTGATATTTGTTTCTCACAAATAGTGCTCAATTTAATGAAAAACTAGTTTTTAAAGTAATTTGGGCTGATGACGTCATATGAAGGAAATTTTTGGAAATTAAAAAAAACTTCACGCTGCAATATGTATGACTAGCTGTATGGCTAATGTATAGCCAATGGACAACAAGTCTACTTTCAATCAACCATTTGATAAAAAAGGATGACGACACAGCTTTAAGCAGGCTACCTAATACACTAAGGCCTTATTTTTGCAGATGTCAAAACCAACTCCAATTAACTATCGATTAGACCTCTGTGGGTGTTTTAACTTCTACAATACTTAATTTCAATGGAAATCCAACAACTTGGCCATCTCAACTCAAATCTTATGTTAATGTGAAACATTCCCTTTAAACACCGTATTGGTACCCCTGCAAAAATATCACGTCCTAGAATATCCCCCCACACTGTTCGAAAGGTTCGACGTCATGGTGTGTCCGTACAAGTTTTGACAACGTGACGATGCCACTGTATATATCATAAACATGGATGAATAATCAACATTTTAAACTGGATGGTCCCCTGATGTTTTCGAACAAAGTGTGGTATGATTGATGTATTTGAATGGTAAATTGAAACATAAATGATGTGATGTTAATTGTGAACATGAGTTAAAGTAAAACAGAAACCTTATTGCCATGTATAGGACGTTTTACACAACAAAATTACTATTTTCAGACTCGTGGATTCATCGGACACTTTTCTGTCAACATTGTCATATTGGATCGGATTTTGGATCGGACATGATTTGGTAAAATTTCCGAATCTTTCACCACTACAGAATGTTAACACAGATCTACAGCGGAAGTAGACTGAACTATTAAGAACAGACTCGGATGCATGAAGCCAGCCCCCCTCAATTTGCCTGGCAACACTTGAGCTGTGTCGTCATCACTTCTATAGCGAGCCGGCTTTAACAGGTTGGCCTATGGAAAAACAGCTGGTATTCGGGTCGCAATTTCAAACATTTGTAAAATAATTCGTTCAGAAGATGATATACAAATGTGATGCCTACCCTGCCAGCAATTAAAGGGAGTGTGCCTACTCACATTGGTCATGTGGAGTTGTTGACACTAGTCTGTAGAACATATGTTTTCTGAATTTAGCCATGTACTTCATTGCAGAAAATCACTTAAGTTGCTGAGATATTCAAAGAGTCGTCAATCACATACTGGCATAGATTAATTATCAATAGTCGCCAGAGAGCTTTTTCGCACTAGAAGCATTGCTCTAAATTACAACGCTAGCAATATATTGTTAGCCTGGCAGTGCGCCATTGTAGGTAACATCTTTGCTACTCTGTTTATAGTGACGATCTGTATTATGAGTTTGAAACAAAACAAATGCAAAAACAAGAATATAAGTAAAAATTCAACTAAAAGGGGCTTCCAGACGTGAATTTTTTATCGTAACCAATATCAAAGCAATAGCTTATTACCGTAATAAAAAATATATTTGACATTTCAAAAGAGTAGGCACACTCCTTTTAACTTGGGCAGCTGTATCGGGGCACAATGGAATAAATCGAATTGTGCCCCGATTCGTGCCCAAGTTAGATTGTTGGGCTGGGCCTTTTCATATCTCGGGTTGTTTTGGCAAAATTGAGTCCAAATTTTTGGCTCAAGAAATTGTTTTATGGAACCCAACGCACGCCTTCCAATAGGGGCTATTCAGCTTATATCTGACGGTATTAGGCGTCATATTTCGCCTTTAATTTGACATGCGCCAATACCGCTAATCAAGCGCACCCGACGGAAGCGAAAGGTGCCATGCAGGTTGTGTTACCATGGCAAACCCACCGCGACTCAACTAATGCAACATCTGGCAATATGGGTAGTTTCTTCCAAGGCAAATATAAATAAGGTGGGGCGTCTGAGCTTAGGTCACATGACCGATTCGGCGCACGAGCGCTTGTGGCGAAGGCACTTCCAGTTTGGTTTGGGTCCATCGCGTTTTCCGCCCGGCAATGGGAAAACTGGTTAATTCTGAACATTTTTATGAATGATTATTGTATTACTTTATCCGGCCACTTTTTTCCAAAAGAGAACGCATTAATTCATGAACATATTTAGTTTGGCTTTTATGGTGGTAAATATTTAATTGTTATCATTTAATTGATAATTAACAAGCAGTTTCATGCAAGCGAAAACCTGGTCCAAAGTCACGTGACTGACGCCCAACACCTGGTTTCTTCGTATGAACTATGTTTGAAATATTAAATGTCTGTTTCACTATTTTATAACAATTCGTACCAAATGGATATATCATTTTTTATTATTTCGCTCTTCGAATTCAGTACACCATTACTGTTATGTTTTTTTCGTAAGAATATAATTGATTTGTTTTGTAGCACTAGGAGTATACTAAAAATATGTGTAATAAAACCTAAGAATCTAGTGTAGAACGGTGACGTAGGAACGAGACAACCTATTCTTCTATAGCTTTGCATGAAGCCATCACTACAATATCACAGCCAACAGCGCAGAAGTATGTAGGTACCGCGTTCGGCGTAACAGCCACTATTCTTGTTGCAGAGAAACACGATTGTACACAAACTTGACTGGACGAAGCAAAGCATCTCCCGCTCGGCAGGAGACGTATGTACGCTTGAGCAGTTCCAACACCGCCGCCAGTGGTCCATGATTGGACAGGCTGCCGGCCGCGCCCGCTCTGCGTCAGAGCGACGCCGCAGCCGATGGGCGCGCCAGTTTTGCCGCCAGAACCTCTGAAGCGCTAATTTCGCCGCGCGGTGCAGATTAGTGCGGCAATTCCGGCGTCGCCAATCGTTATTTGTGGCCCTGTTTACGGCACGTCACTGGCAGACTGCGAACACAATGGACGATCCTCCTGCGGCGTCACAATGCGTTATGTTGCAGACCCCACTCCTTGCTCGGTGGCGGCCGAGCGCTGCGCTGACGGCTGGGATGAGGGAGGCTTTCTTGTTCTGCACTTACCGATAAAGCTGGCACCTAATTTCGAACAGTCTATGGCAAAACTCAAGTAGCAACAGCTCCTAATTGTGATTCACATATTGGCGTTATTTTTTGCATTTACAACAGCTGTTCAGTGGCTGATACAGGGCTCGGTCAAGGAGGGCGCCAGTTACATCACCAGATACAAGTGAGCTGTTAACGATGTGCAAGAGGTGGTGTACCCCGCCCTGTCTTTCACTCGGCACGCTGCCTTCCTCGCGGCAGCGTTGTCAGTCACAAAACGGGCCCGCCCACTGAACCCAAGGTCCTCGATGATGGTAGTCATCCTGGCGCTGATATTTGCAGCAGGCGCTTCTTCGGACGCGTCGATCTTCAGGATTCGGGACCTCAGTTCCCAGTCCTCATCCACGTAGAACGCCGTAGCAGACTGATATTCTGACCCCGTGGCCTTGTCTGTCCAGTGGTCGGTTATGAAGGCGACAGATGGTTGCATGTCCAGTTCTGTCTTAAGCGCATCCTTTACCTCCTCCGCGATGGACTGCAGCTCGCTGTCACCGTGCTCCGCCCGGGAATCAGGCCCTCCTTGTCGAGGTTTACCGCTCCGAGGGTGGCCCCAACCTGCACGAAGGCCTCGGCCTGAAGCTTGTAGCCCTCCCTGAAGGAAAAACGTTGAAGTGAAAAACGAGAAAGTTGTAACCATATGCAATGCATTATGCTAAAAGTCAAACATTAAACATTTATCAAGTTAACATCTTATCGTAAGATAATTCGTATACCTAAATATCTTAAGCTTTCACTGCTGCCAGCTAGTGCTGACTGCTGACTGCTGAGGCTGATAATATGTGACGACTGAGACACTGCATTCGTATTTCGCAAAAAATAAAAGCTATATAAGTTCCATAAATTTATTTACTATCTGATACACCCAGCGGGTGCATGTCGAGCACGCAGAAAGTCGCGATGGCCCGGGCCAGCTCCTGTTCTTTCGGCCTTCGAGGCACTTCTTCCTGAAGGAGAATGCATGTTTTTGCTGTCCAGTGACACGGACAGCTTTCTTCTGAACCTCCGAGTGGCGCTGCATCGAGGAGGTGCCGGAGCCCTCGTGTCCCGGTACATGCCGTATAAACTCGCGGCAGCGCCGACACGCCATGTAGTGGGTTGCATCGTCATCCAGAACCACGCGTTGGAAGTCCTCCCATACCTGCCTGCAGGCGCGCAACCAGGATTTTGGTAAGGGGGGCACGGCCTCAAGGGGGGCCCCGTCGGACCACGAGGGGGCCCCACCACTACGGACCAAATAAGGACCCCTGTACATAGTATGCAATATTGAGAGGTAGTCGGCAGCGCACTAGAAAGAAAGCCAGTATGGTCATGTATGGTGATGCTTCTATTTCCGAACTAAAGCGTAACAGGCAGCGATTGTGCAATGTGCTTATGTCTTACGTGAGCAGTGCATGACATTGATCATTTCATATTGCGCGGAACTGGAAACCTAACAACGGGGAGTACGGATAGGTACAAGAACATCAAGCTATAATATCTCAACAAAAATAGTTCATACTCAAAGGCAGTGGAAGATTATACCGATTATTCTCATAACAATTTAGAGCTAAATATATCGTGAATATTTATCGTCAAATAGTCGTTCTTTTCGAGACCAGTGTCAAAGCAAAACATAACAGTCAGCAGTCTGCACCACTCATAATGTGTGTATTGATGGAAAGCTCGTCAATCTCCCCCCAAAAAGTACTATCAAATACCATGTCACGCAACTCAGCGCGTACAGATATATAGCTTAGCAAACCACAGCACTTGCAAACCACTCTACCTGAAGTGCATTTTCTCGCCAAACCTGAAAGACAATCCCAGCCGAAACCCCTGGCCCCCAGGGATATACCCACGTTGGGCGCATAGCGTAAAACCCCCTATACGCGTCGCGGACCGCATCGCCATCACATGTCCAACAATACAGAGGCGGATCAAGCGATTGCTGTGTGACGCCGCACACTTCAGGCATTCAGGCTCTTCCCAGGCGCTGTCGTCATGGTCGATTTCGTGGTCCGTCTCGATCCTCTTCAGAGCTGAGAAGGATCTTTCGGCAGAGCAGCTGGTGGCCGGCACAGTGAGCAGTATCCTCAGCATCGTCTGAACATTGGGAAGACTGCCGGCCATTTGGTACACCTCAGTCATAGTTCTGCGCTGGTCCTTGTCGGAGAGCTCAGCCCACATCTGCGGCCACATCAGCAGCTCGGAGCGAAGCCCCGATGGCTGCGGCAGATCGGCATCGTAACATACGGCGCCGACTTCGATCTCGTCCATGTCGGCCTTCGCGATATTCTGAGGCGGAATACCCTCCAGTTTCAGCGCAGGGTGGTCACGTGGGAAACGCCGCTGAAGCTCAGCCAGCGTCTCATCCACAACCACATTACCATGCGTACACGTAGGGCTCCTCTGGATCGTCATTTGACCTCAGTGGCCCATGCATTTGACGGCCAGTTTTGCGGGGGGCAGAGACAGCCACATCCAGGGTAGAGGCGATAGTGCAAGCCTTCTGGTACACGGAGCTGAACTCCTCTCGGCTTGCCGATACCGTCGAAGCAGTGGTTTCCACGAGCTGCATGGACTCCATGAGACTCCGAGAAGGACATTGCAGAGCCACCGACAGCCTGATAGTGATGCCGAAGAGCAGGACGGCCATCTTGCAGACCGAATCGCGAAAAACATCAAAGCGGACCAGATCGCCCAGCATCAAGAGTCGCCTTAGTGAGGCATCCGAGGGCTGCCCTCCAAACTCGGATCTTTGACAGCCGACACGATTGCAGCGGCAGGAGGCTGATCAAAAGGACCAGCAGTGAGTCAGCTGTCGACCAACGTCGGACCGCGGCCTTCACTCGTTTTCGACGAGACGGCTCGGAAAGGTCACCTGCCCACTTCGCCCTCCATATCTGCAGTGGAGCTGCAGACTGACACGAAGATCCGAGGCATTCCGATGACAACACACACACTGGTGCGGTGACGGCCACACTTGCGTCTGTTTAGGACCAAGTTCAATCGAGGAGGCACTGTGAGTGTATTATAGCGAGCGTGAACGTGGGGATGCCGACTGCACACCTCGCAAGCCTCCCACTTCCATGTTGGCGCCCCAATCATTTAGCCCTGCCCACGTAAGCTGCTGCTAGGAGAGGCCAACGTCTTGAATGGAGCCAGTAATGGCATCGGCTAGAGCACTGCCTGTGGTTTCGGTGGGGTTTAGCAGGCTGACAATGTCCTCACGCACGTTACCCTTTGAGTTGACGTACCTGATGACAATTGCCAGCTGCTCATGGACGCCTTTGTCCGTCGTTTCATCGGCGATGACAGAGAACATCCCCGCTTCTTGCACCTGGGCGACGATGTCGTGTTGGATAGCCCGTCCGCACGTGGTGATGATGTCATTTTGGACTTTCCAACTCGTTAGAAGGAGATTCTTCGGCGCGTTGGTAATGTCGTCGCGCAGCCGCTCATCTCCGATGGCGCGGTAGCGCAGCAGAGCCTTGAAATTGCTCTCCTTCCCAGTCCCACCGTCAGCTGCCTGATCGGCCAAGTCCAGAGGCCCATCGTCTCGGTGCCCCCGAAAGGCCAGCTCCTGCCTCCCGCACAGAATGACAGTCTCGACGATCGGCAACAG
>VOPJ01000254.1:16563-48305 GCA_014673585.1 Semibalanus balanoides
ATGAAAATTCAGGTATTTTGATTGTGATGTACTTAGAGCTTGAATCTTCACCTTAAAAACAAACACAATTTCCTGAATCACATTTAGGTGCATTATTTTAAACCAATCTGACAAGTTTTCTTTCTATGAACAGTGACAGGGCAGCCTGGTAAATTTTACACTAATTTAGCTAAGCTTAGACTCGACTAGAGTTGTTCGTAGGTGCACTACTATTTCACTTACCGCAATTGGCTGGTCAACTTCACCTTCACACACTGAGCGCAACAACCTGTTCCTCGTCTTGCAACCACATGCACTGACCACTAAGTTAAACACAAAATATTTAACAGATCTTCACTTAACTACTTAACGCCTAATGGCAGCGGCGGTGACTCGGAACAATTTATAATACATAATGTTAAGCTTTGCGCGCATTGAGAACTGTGCGCCAGAATTGTAAACAAAACGCAATACATCAGAGCAGTTTTCGACGGCGCTAATATTTTCGACCAATGAACAGGCAGCATTTCAAGAACTGAAACAACATTTGCAGAATCTCATTGGCTGTCAGCAAAATGAATCGAGAACGCGAACACGCTTTCAGAAACCTTCAGAGGAGCAGGGGAAAACGAAGGAATCTTGTGGTTGAAGGGAAATATTCATCAGAGCCACGCAGTTCGAAATGCCGGACCCGCCGAGTCCTGTAATTCCCTGTAATTCGCCATGTCAGTCTAAAAGATTTTAGGCTGACATGCTTTGATGTCAGCCTAAATTATTTTCCCGACATATCAGGCCAAAACAAGCAACTTTAATTTAGGCTGACATTTTTGTCAGCCTAAAATTTAAATTATTGGAAACCAAGGATAGGCTGACGAAATGTCAGCCTAAAGAGGAAAAACGAATACACAAATTATGGGCAGGGTTTCAATCATAAAATCAATGACCCAAAATCACAAATTAAAATTAAAATTATGTCAAAGAATGTATCAAAGAAACAACCAAGAAAGCTTCTTTAGGGCTGAAACCAGCACTTCAAAACTCAGGGACCTCAATCACTGTCCCTCATATCAAAGCAAACAACCAAGAAAGCTTCTTCAAGGCTGAACCAGCACTTCAAACTCAGGGACCTCAATCACTGTCCCTCATACCAAAGAAACAACCAAGAAAGCTTCTTCAGGGCTGATCCAGCACTTAAAAACTCAGGGACCTCAATCAGTAATCACTGTCCCTCATCTTCAACACAGCACCAAAGCCAATGGAAAATCGTCAAAATGGCTGTCTCACCACGTGCTCATTTGAAAATCAGCGCAACCGGGGCACACAAAACGCACAAAACCACATCTAAATGTCCCTCCCTGGTCTTCGGCACCAATGTTTCGCTCACTTTCTCCACTGTTTCCCTTCAGAGCCTTTTCGGTACTTTCATTGTTCCCAAACAAGCAAGACTCACATCGTGGCCTTATATTCTGCCATCTGGGATGGGTGGCCCACTTCTCACAACCAAGGCACAAGCTCACACAGCTCCCCAGCTGCTCTAATCACCCTGACCACATGGCCTCCGCGCGGCCGTACGCGTGTTTTTGAAAAGTGTATATGTCAGATAAGTAAATTTCATTGAAAAAGCAAACAGCATTGGCATTTTTTACTAATCTAACTAACTATAACCTCCTCTACTTCTTACCATACTCTCCCTCTCATTAACTACCTAACCTAACCCTTACCTAATTTAACATGGCTTTTACTTATCTGAACATTACATTTAAAAACACGCCGCCCGTACACGTCTACAGCGTGCCGTTCGCCCAGCTCACGACATAGGCAAGTCTGCCCGCTAGCCGCAGAGTCCTTACTTCTGCCGGTCCGCCCGCTAGTCGTACAGGTCCGCTCGCTAGTCGTACAGCTCGCACCGCCAGAATCCGCAACAATAACTTTGACGGTTAAAAACCTGTCTCCACTCTCCAGGGCCTGTTGGCAGTGGATGAGGTAGGCTTGAAGATTTCGCGCATGGTTCATGCTGTTCTGCACATGAGTCCATTATAGGTACCTACATACCTACTATCTGCCGTGGCTTCAGCATCACAGCAGTTAGTAAATGTGTCACCCACGAGTAGACCATCACTAATGCTCGCTGCGGCATTACAGCATATGGCATGTCACAAATGAAGTGTAAATTGACGAGGAACAAACAAATTACAATTTCCTTGAAATCTAAAGCTCCTGATTGACCTGACTAGGACTACGCATGGGCATCCGGCACTCGCTGATGCTGAGGGCCTGTAGACCCGCAATAGGAATTAAAGTGTCGACCTGCATGTCTCCTAGTGCTCATTTCTGTAATAAATAATGTTATAAATCATTATCTAACGTTGATTTTTTCTTTGTTCTTTTTTAGGTAAGTTGTTGCGCATCCACTCAGTCTCAGGAGAAGTCAGCCAGGGACCAGGCCCACACTCAAACAGTAAGAGTGCTTACTGTTTACGATACATCAACGATCCATCATCGGTAAGTTCAGATACTATCGCTAATGGCGATGTAGTATTTCGTTTATTTATGCTTCATAAAGAGAAGTCTGTAGGGGATATCTGGCTGTATGTTCGTCTTCATTGTAGATGCATTCTTAAATTGCAGAATCGTGGATGTCTCGTTCGTCTACATTATGCAGTCTCGTCATAGTACGCGTCACTTTTCCCGACACCACCGCCTTTGTCTATCATTTCACCGACATTGGATAGTTTTGCCCTTTGTCTTAGTAGGATAAAAAACATGTATGTTACATATAATGTTTCTTCGTCTGCTCGCCAATCCCATATCATTTTGATATTGTTCAAGAACGGTTCACCTAAGACGACATTGTCTTAGCCATGTCCGTTTTATAATTAATTTGCGTTCAGCCAAAGCCAATAACATACGTTTGTCATTTTTATGTATATTTCGTTTTCAAGCAATGGCTATTGGCAATATATGCAACGTTATATAGTATAATCAAAATGCCCTTTCGATCAATGGATACGAATTTTATATTAGTTTATCGTTTGATTACATTATGAGGTTATCGAGTTTGAGAACTAACAAGTATGCTGCCTTAGTTTCGCCTTGTCTTGAATTGATTTCATCTTGGACTTGATGCCGGGTAAGTTGAGGAACCTCCTCTGCACGGGTAAAACTCTCGCACTTGTGACGTCGCCAGCGGCTTAAACTGCAGGGAGCGTCCATATCAACATGAACAGTCTTGTGCTGACAAGTGTGGAACATTGGTAGTTTATCGTGAGAAATTGGTATCTTTAAGTGCTCGTGTTTAATGTATTTGTGGTGCAATCGACAAACAGAATCGTACCTATGAACGAGATCTACGCATTCTTGAGCGTGATTAATTTTGCGAGGTGCACGATTTGATTACGCATTAACTTTACCCCCATTTTTAGTAATCTGCATACGCCTACGATTTGTGAATTTTCAGATTTTATCGTCAATTATCAAACTCCAACTCCTTATCAATTGATCCATGTCAGTTGCAATGAAATCGTTTTATAAGCATAGAACCTGTATTGGATCAAAAATACCTCTAAGTTTGTGGGCTTTTGACCCCCTATTTATTGCCCCTTTCTCTTTTATTTTAAATAAATGTAAACCGTGATGTGTGAAATCGAATACCGGTTGATTTGTGAAAGTCGGACAAGTAGGTCTCGAGGTCTCAAGGGGGGCTGAAAACAACCCCCTGCCTCTAATAGGGTAAGTTAGGAGCCTGCCACTAATAGGGATACATTACTGTCTGATTAGTTGATTGACTGATAAGTTGAAGGTTTATTTAGTTGAGGGTCCTCACTCAATACGGATTTACTCCATATAAGCGACCGACCCGACCCGACCAACCATAATGCGACCATAACGCAACCATAACGCTTTTGCGGAGTTTATACCTTTGGAATCCGGATCCGATTGACAAGCGGTCTTCGCCATATCATGCCCCATTCAATCAATGACATGTTTCGTCTTACAGGAGAGAGTCAGCATTGCGCGTGGCACGTGGTGACGCCGCGTCAGGGGTTTCAGAAAACGATATCCTGCTCTAGCTGAAAAATTGCTGGACAGACTAGCTGAAATTTGATGTGTGGTTTGAGACCACAATACTGGCAATGCCACGCAAGTCAAACTCTGTGTAACACTGCACGTGCGCACGTGCACAGCCCCGTTCCGTAACTCAGAAACTGCTGAAACTGCAAAGCTGGAACGATTCAGCTGAAGTTTAGTTCGGTGTGTGGTTTGAGACCAACCCATTGGTAATGTGACGCAAGTCAAACTCTGGGTCACACTGCACGTGTGCACGTGCAAAGCCCCGGTTTGTAACTCAAAAACGGCGATAGGGTTTCTACAGACTCGCTCGTCTTTTGCCGATTAATTGGCGTCTTAGTGGTCACTATACTCTCGTGACAGATTGCTATGTCTTGGCTTTTCACTGACTTTCTTTGACGTATGTTTGAATGCCTGTGACTATACCTCGTTCCATTCCCAGCTTACGGCCGAAGCGCTTAAATGATAACATCACGCGATTAATCTTCAGCGAAATTTTAGGAACCATGAATCCATGACAAATCCGGCGAGTTGGCAAGTCTGGTAAGTCCAAGGTAAGGTAAGTCCCTTGGGTAAGTTCAAACAAACAGGTTGTTGTTCGCAGTTCATATACTATTTTCTTGGCAATATTTATGGTATATTTGAGCATCTGTGTATGTAAATGCTTTCCAAGTATTATACGGTTCCAGGCGGTCGCCTTGGATCGTGTAAGCCAGACAGATAATACATAATGTTCATATATTCTATACGGAAAGTAAATATGAACGTCTTACAAAATCAGACTCAAATGTTTACTTTATTAACGTCCGAAAATAAGCCAGTAATGCGACTGGTGTGTCTCAGAGAGCAGTTAAAGCTATCGCCAAAGAAGGTTACGATAGACGAAGGACTTATAATCCCACAATGGAAATCAAAAAGCCATGGCAGGTAAACAGGGTGTAATAATAATGCAAATAATCTTGAAATGTATTTGAAAAATACGGCTTACAATAAATAAAAAAATATATGATCGTGAAAAACAACAGCATTTCAGAGTACATTAACCTTGCCCTGAATGGGCTCGTTTTGACCCCACTGAGGTTTTTCCGGAATAGTTGGAAAACAACGGCGCGCAGCGCCGCCAAACTTTGTACAGCTGCTCAGGCATCAATTTCCCACACATTGTCAAAGCTGTGACCTCAATTCATCTCAGGGTAGGTCACCAGAGCCCTGTTCGGCATCTAAGAATATAATTGGCTTAAGTGACGTCGCACTTTCGGTGACGTCATGTCACTATTGATGACGTCATAGCTAGGCCGAAGATTCTTTGGACAATTATTTCTCAATGAGAGCAAACTAGTGGGCCATGCTCAATTTAGATATCTGAGCCCTGTTCAATGTGCATGTTTATGCAGTTTACGTAAACCATAAACATGTTTAAGTAGTGACTGACCTAAATCAGCCATCGGGCTCACTCTGACGTCATACCAGCCACCTGACGTTCACACAGTTTACGTAAACCCCGTTTAATTGGTTGACGGTGCGCGACCATAAACATGGAGCGAAAACATATTGATTTCGAAAAAAACAGGGCGCAAAATGCGCCGTTACACGTCGATTTAATATGTAAAACAATCT
The DNA here is from genome assembly GCA_014673585.1 of Semibalanus balanoides. NCBI lineage: Eukaryota > Metazoa > Arthropoda > Thecostraca > Balanomorpha > Balanidae > Semibalanus > Semibalanus balanoides. Next base: position 22,228 of record VOPJ01000254.1, read on the forward strand.
TGATTTGGCAACAACAATGCATTGTCTTCTTGGTTTCTTCATTCCTAGGTCTGGATAATACTTCGAAATTATATAATATTTTAGGTGGTAAAACTCTTGATACTTACATGTTTTTATATTATTATTTTAGTACTAAAGCAATTTAAATTCGTGGTTTGACTTTACGGTGGATGGCAAAATTAAATGGAAAGTTCATTACCAGAGGCGGATTCAATTTCGCGTTTCAAATACAAAAAACAATATTGCTGCCGTCACTTTTGTATACGTTTACGTAAACATCGATGTTCAATGGCGTCAACTGCCAGTGACGTCATGAACAAAGTCATGCCCTAGGGGCAGTTTACGTAAACCGCATAAACATGCACATTGAACAGGGCTCTGGTATACGCTAAATAATAACCTAATAAATAAGTTAAAAGCAACGTCAATAAGGAAGTGGCCTATGCAAATTCGCAGCATTCTTTCTACAAACTTTCTGTTTTCTGTGTTATGTATTGTAGCGTACTTGTAATCTCGTTGTGACCATAGAGGTTGTAACGCCAAAGCACGTATTTCTGAATGGGGTGGGGGACAATTTTGTAACGTACTAATATTTTGGGTTCATAAAAACAAGGATGATTTTTAATAATGTAAATTTAAACAAAAAAACATACTAATTTGAAATGAGCTCAGAAATGATTAAAAACTAAAACAATTAAGCTCATGTCCTTGTAGTTGTGTCGTACGAAAAAACACCAAAAAATATTACACAAATGAACGCTGATGCGACATCTTCTCTTCTGCGCGGCCAGTAAAAAAAAGCTATGGTATTTATTTGCAGCGAGTTTCTTTCCGCCACAAATGTTTAAAGTCCCATTTCATATCCACTATGTATGTACATGTATAATTCAAACAGGGCGCCTATTTTCTGGGGATTGGGCAATTAATTCGCTTAAAGACCATCTAATAGGTACCTGGGTAACCAACCATCCGGCGATATTTGCTGAGAATAGTTGTTGTAGGTACAGCCTTGTTGGCAAATACGGCAAAATGTTGAATAAGATCTATAGATTTTGAGGCTTCATTTCACATTGAATCCATTCAATGGCAATAAATAAGCTCCAAGATTGTGTAATGTTGTATTGCAACGATTCATTCCAACGGTTAGACGAAAATACATGCATAAATCACCTTTTATATTTTTCACTGTAAGTTGTTGGAGATGACCAAAGCAACAACTGGTGGCTTCATGTCGCACTGTTCGAAGGGGCTATGGATGTCGAGACTTGACGAAGCATTTATATGCTACACTTTATAGGATGTCGAGGCACAAGAGGCCCTGCAGTCCCCCTCCATTAGAGAAATATGTGTCTCCCTTCCCCCTGTCAAGTGGGCAAAGAGTGAGAACGACATGAGCAACGTGCCGGTGGGACTAAGGTGGCCCAAACGCCATAGGTAGGTATCGTTGGCACACATAGTGGTTTGTATCGCAACGACCACTTCCAAGCAAGCAAACACTCTCTTTGAACTTTTTTATACTTCATGTGGTAGGTGCTTCATCTTTTCTTGCGCAACGATGTAGGTGCCCACTGTTATATGTTTTAAATCCGTCTTCCTTGAAAGCTTGAAAAGAAAGGACAGAAAGGTAGGTTAGGTACGTACTTCATGTGGTTACAACTTACAAAGATCTAAATATTCATCTTTAATAATTAATGATATTCCTTGTTACGACAATGCAAAGACACTCAAAGATGTCATATCAAATCATCTGGAGAAATGAAAAACTGCGTTCTTGGGAATTGTGTTAGGGTCCCTAAAAGGAAATTATTTGCACGAGGCAAAACTTGGATATGTCCTCTGGGCGCAAAGATGACATACCTTTCATCATAAAAGTGAAATGAAAGAAAACTTACAATGCAACACGGATACAAGTAATTGAATAAACACATGCAATGTGAGACTTCACAGCTTTATTTGCTTTCTGCGCCAGCGAGCAGTCGTTTCCCTTCTGTTTTACGTGGTGCCATACTATTGGTCGCTAGACAGTAACGTCATAGTGGCCGCCTTACGTGGCCATACTATTGGTCGATATACATTGATGTCATAGTGGTCGCCGAGTCTATATGGCCACTGAAGGGATGACATCCCCTGAACTCGTTTCCGATCTAATTTTCGTGTCGTCACGAAAACACATCAAGAACGTTAAAAAATAAACAAAACAAGTTAAGACGAAGTTTTATGACGGAAAGCGGTCTTAGATGGGTGTAAAAACTATATGGGAAAAATTGAGAAAAATACGTTGATTTTTTAAAGCGTAAAAACCCAAAACCAGTCCCGCACCCCATTACCTATGGGTTTTAATAATTTATTCTACCTACCTATATTGTGCTCACAATGGAGGGTCAAAGAGATAGAAGAGCCAATCCTCATTTATTTGAAAAGATCAATAATGCTTTTAAAGGGAGTGTGCCTACTCACATTGGTCATGTGAAGTTGTTGACACTAGTATGTAGAACAGATTTTTCTGAATTTAGCCAGATACTTCAATTTCCCCCGATTCACTTTAGTTGCCTAGATATTTCAAAGTCGCCAATCACATACTTGGAAGTACTTAATTATCGATAGTCGGCCAGAGAGCTTTCGCTACTAAGAAACATTGCTCTTTAAATTACAACGCTAGCATAAATTGTTAGCTCTGGCCAATAGAAAAACAACTCGTGAGCACTGATAGCAGCTGCCGAACAAAGCCTCGATAACTATAAACAAACCCATGCATTGCTCGAATAGGTTTGTTTTATCGTCTGGTGCGCACATTTATAGGCAACAATCGTTCGTTACCTTACTTTCTGTTTATAGTGACGGCCGTTTTTGGTTTTTGAAAAACAAACATTTGCAAAACAAACTATAAGTAAAAATTCAACTAAAGCGGCTCCATACGTTGAATTTTTTAGTAACGAAATGATCCCAAACCAATAGCTTCTTACCGTAAGAAAAATGTATTTGACATTTCAAAAGAGTAGGCACACTCCCTTTAATGATCAAGAAGAAAGCAACGATGACGAAGATGAGATGCATCACGTTAACGAAGATCGTGCGCAACAGCCGATCAGATCGAAGTTGTCAAAGTGGGTTAATAAATGTTACTCCACACCATTTTTGTGTGTGCAGATTACTGCTGCATCTTCTCAAAATCCACAAATTTTTGCGTTTGGTATGTTACGCGTACGCTTATTTTTGTCGCCGGGCGCCAAATGATCGTCGACATTTTATTCTGAGTCGGGCACATCCATAAATTTTTGGCTTCGACATTCTGAGGAGCACGACGGGAGATGACGGTCATACTTTATGCCGTCATTCACCAGCTAGCCTCCACCCAGGCTCAGTGCGCCTTACTGCGCATGTGCAGTCTAATATTCTTAGAGATTCTAAGATGCCGAACAGGGCTCAGGTCACGTCAAGTGACATTGCCTTCCAAAATGTTTTGTGATCTCGCGAATGCCACAATATTTGTCCGAGATATTTGAAACTTGCAGGATTTTATCAGGTCAGGATTTTATCAGTACCTACAATATATGTATCTCGGACTTTTTTGCATCGGTGACCTAAGTTCAGGTCAATTTTCTCACCTCCCCATTATAAGTGAACAGGGAAATATACAAATGCTTCCTTTTCAGAGAATATGCGTTGGATCAGGCTAATTCTCTCAGAATCATGCTATTTTAGCTCATTCGTGATAACCAAAGTAAAAATTGTGTTCAGTGACCTCTGTAAGGTCATCTGAGGTGATCTGAGGTCATCTGAGATCATCAGCAATATTTTGTCTATAACTATTGATATAATTAAGAAAGAGACGAGCGGATAACACCACTGTGTTTGTCCCGTCGGCCCGCGTCGTCCCATATGCAACATGACCTACCTGGGTCACCAAATGACCTTAACCTGAGGTATTTTGTTTTTACTTGAGCTAACTAGGTCACCATTTACCTGTTTCAATACGCCTCGACGAGACAAACACTATGGTCTAAAAATAATTGCACTATCGTCTTCAGTTATAAAGCTAAAGTAAGAACAAATGTATAAAATTACCATTTTGACATTTGACGAACCCTGGAGCCTAAGCTATTGACCTGAGCTCACATTCGACTGATCTAAGTTGATTTTATTTTCAAAAGCTTTAGATAGCTTTTTTACGTTTGATCCTAGCTATTATAGTTCCCGTGATATTTTTGGTTGTGCAAAGCGAGGTCCTAAAACAGGAAATTTGAGCTTTGATGACTTCTGGTGACCTCAATTTTGAGCTGAGACGAAAATACCTAAAATAACTTCGAATCCCCATAACGAGATATTTCGTCCTTTTTTTCAGCTTTATTCTAGCCCCTTTAATTTTCGAGTTAGACGCGGGGTCATTTTGCCCCCCAACCACACCATGGCAAAGTTGTCTCGGAGACCCACCGAGGCGCTGGTTAAGTCACTTCACTTTGTTGAGTTCGACGGCATGCAAGCCGAGCCCTTATACGGGCACGGCCGCGCCGGTCGGAGCTGACCAGAGCACAGCTGAGCCAACCGACAGGTTTTTCGTCTGAATGACTCTGCCAAAATTGGTATTGGGGCCACCGTGCTGCCGTCCTGCACAGCAATGTCGTCCTTTCTTCCCATTTGGCTGATGTTTCGCTGGCTCCCCGCCAGTTATTTCTTTTTCACAGCCATCCTCCCTTGCTGCAAGAAACAACCGCCAAAACCGCCAAACAGATTGACAGAGATTGGCGTATCTTAAAAAAGTTACCAGTATCCACTATCCAGGGCCGGGCCCAGCTCGGCTAAACTTCAAAGCGTCCCTCAGGAGCCCAGCGGTCTTGGGCCAGGACAACTAGACTTTAATGGGGATCGCCATTGGCCAGTGCTGCCCGCCCCGAAAGGATAACATCAGTCCAGTGCAGTCAGCCCCAAGGCGTATAAGCAGGCCCGTGCAGTTGACTCCCCAATGGCATATCAGCAGACCAGTGCTGTCAGTCCCCAAGCACTCATCATTCGTCCAGTGTAGTTAGCTTCATCCTCAGTCCAGTGCAGCCAGCCCCCAATGGTCTACCAGTAGTCCCGTGCCGTCGGCCCGACAAGGGCCTACTAGCAGCCCAGTGCAATCAGCCCCTCAAGGGTCTATCATCAATATAATGCAGTCAGCCCCCCAAGGATCTATCATTAGTATAATTCCGTAAGCCCCGGGAGCATATCAGCAGACCAGTAACAATCCAGGTATTTTTTATCCATGCCTGTAAATATCCACCTCCATGCAGCTCTCCCGGACCGTTTACGTCGCTCTGTACGGCTCCACCCGCACACTACGTGTAGCTGCGAAATTATACCACTATGCGCGTCAGCGTGGGTCTCCACATCCGCGCTGTCCGAACGCGACTAAAAAACGCGACTCGGAAATGCAAACAGAAATGTCGCCTCTGCATTGCAGCCTCGCGCTGTTGTATCCACGGCTTCACTCCTCAGACCGACGTCGCCTGCCTTGCGCGTCAGTTCCCTACCCTCCCTGCACGCCCGCACCGCCCGGCGGCCTTTTCCCCTCTCCCATATCTCCAATGTGTGCGAGCCCTTCGCCTCACCCCCCCCCCGAATGTCCACTAGCTTCTGCGCCGCTAATGTCCCATTGACCATTCACCTGCAAACAGCTGAAGGCGCTTCGGCTGCAAGCCTGGAATGGAACGAGGTATAATGTCTGGCTTTCTCTAACTGATTAATGATAATGTTCTGCACTTGGCTCATCTTTAGTAATTAATCACTTTCTAACTCTGACTTAAAACTGACTGTTTTGTATCGATCGCGATTTCGCCGATCATGTCATGTACCAAGAAAAAAAAAGAAAGAGCTGTTTCTATAGAAGTGGCAATTTGCACCCTAACTAGTGACAGATGTATGCTAGTCATTGGTGAAGCCATTCTTTGCATGCACAATTGGCAAGTAGATGTTGTTGCTCAGGCAAGATCATAAAAAGCGGGATACAACTCGTGAAGGGGATTAGGGGAATCAACTGCTCAACATTGTAAGTGTTTTTCACCTGATGGCATTTTTCATCTGTAAGCATTACGTAAGCTATGTAATGAACATGAACTGAAATCATGGTAATGCAACAGAAACATTTTTTTTACTTTTTGATAATTTAGCATCCTTTCAAAAACTTGTTTTGCTTTACGTAAAAATACACCGAAAAATACTGCCCTTCGATTTATGTAGAGGGACATTTTTAATCAAGGCCAAACAGAACAAGGCCTGGCCCATTTTGTCAAGTGATCTCTCAGTTTTGCGTTAAATGTTGCTGACAAATGCATTAAAACATATATTTTTATTCCGCACGGTATTTTATTTGCATAATGACGTGGATACCGCAAAATCCATTTTATGGAGGGTCCTAATACATGTATCTGTATCTGTATCTCGGGATTTTACCAGCTGGCAGCGAGTCATTCATACCTGCTGCTCAGTTTCTCTGAGCCTTAAGTCAATGAGAGGCTCTCCTTGCCTAACAGGATGCCACGTCTCACCGCATCATCGAGAAGCGGAGGCGGGACCGTATGAACAACTGCCTGGTGAACCTGTCGCACCTGGTGCCGTCCTGTCGCCAGCGCAAGGGCCGCGGCCGCATCGAGAAGACCGAGATTCATCGAGGAGGCTATCAAGCACATCCGCGATCTCCAGGAGCAGCTGCAACGGCTCCCAGGTAAAATGTTCCATAGGGCTAAAACAGAGCGTTGAGTCCTCTCCTCCCCGTCAAAGAGCTGCTTGACCTGGCGCAGCCCGTGCAAGGTCGTCTGCATTGGCACACAAATAGATGGTGCCTCATTTAGTTTTGTGTTTGAAAGTTTGGAAAGTTACCATCCATCACATCAATTTTACATATACTGGCTAAAGGAAAAAGAGATGATGTTATGATAGATCAACCGGGAATGACGTCAGAGTGACGTCATGTTCTACGATTCTGTTGGAAATATGGGTTTATGGAAAATGCTGTATAAGTAATTGTTTACTGAAATTCAAAGTTTGCAGAAATCTACATATTTTTACATTTGTTTTCAAAAGGAAAGAATTATCCAAAAACCGGAATATATATATTATCGAGATGAGAACCTACAATGGATATGTGTACTAACCTTGAAGTCGATATTGTCAAAAATACTGTCTTGCGATCTTTCGAATAGAAAATTGCATGATACAATATGCATTTCCGTTTTTTGGCTTTTAATTTTTATGTATATGGAACCAGTAATGTCCAAGGGTCATTTGTCGTGTTCTAGTCAAAAAGAGAAGCCCATAAACATGTGTTACAACTCATAGTGACCGTAATCTGACGTTTGATCTCGTGAACTCGGATGACCTTGACCTGACCTAAGATCATCCTCTTAACTCTTAATATATAATATATATAATAATATATAATAATACATAATAATAAATCAATAATAAACCTCTTAACCCTCGCCCAACGGTTTTTTTTTCACCTTCGCCCTACGGGAGGCCTGATAGCCCCTGCTAACTTCCAAACCAAGCAACATTGAGCAAAGCAGCAGCAACCAGCATGCTGCGTGTCATGTGAGAAATCTAACGGTATGCAATTTTTAGGTTTCAAGTCAATGAGTGACGTTCCAGTTCAAGTAAACGACCTCGACTAGACCTCGTCCAGAATAGCGATTTTGGTCTGTCAGAAAACCTCAAAATTATAATGAATCAATGCATTTTTTAAAAAAAAAAAATGTTTTTACCTACAAGCATTGTCTCAGAAATACAGAAAAGGTAATTGTTTTTATCTGGTCCAGAAAAGTCAAAACAACTTATTTCAAAAATGATGTCATTGGCGTCATGGTAACGATATCTTAACGAAGACGTGACGAAACAGTTAAAGAACAATGACGAAATGATGACGGAATAGTGACGGAACGGTGACGGAACGATGACGGAACGATGACGGAACGGTGACGGAGCAGATGACGGAACGGTGACGGAAACGGTTGACGGAACGGTGACGGAACGGTTGACGGAACGGTGACGGAACGGTGACGGAACGGTGACGGAACGGTGACAGAATGGTTACGGAACGGTGACGTAATAATGAAGGAATGTTGACGGAACGGTATAGGAACCATTACCGAACAGTGGCAGAATGGTGACGGAATGTTGAGAGGATGGTGAAGGAGCTGTGAAGAACGTTGACAGGATGATGACGGATTCTGTGACGGAGATTGATCGTCGCCGAGCTGTTGTAATCATTGTCAGACAGCTGAGCCACCGCTATGAGCTGGCGATCGATCTGCTGACGTCATACGGCACGTGCAGATGCTCACGTGGCGGCATCGTTGGAACTGCTCCTCCGGCCCTCAGAAGGACGGCCTCTGGTGCAGAGAGCACGTGCACTAGTGGTGTCTCCGCCATATGATGACATTCGAACAGATATTGGTTAGGAAAAGTTATTGCTAAGTTATTTGGTCATTTCATTTATGATTTCGATACAAATCAGCTCCTCAAATATCCTCATTATTTGCTAGTGGCGCAACATACGAACAGTTCTTAAGCATTTTAACCTGCCCACGCAGTTACATAAGTTTAAATGTAATGTTGGTTGCTTGGGACCTCGTTGCTTTTGGTGTGCTCCTTCAGTTTGTTTTTGCACTAGCGAGGTAAGACAGTTTACTGGCAGTGAAACCCGGCCAGTTTATACTGTGACGTTCCTTAATCTACCACCCTCCTCCGACCGACAAGCCACGGCAGGTAGATCCAGTTTATTGTTNCCGGCCCGGCGCGGGTTAATCTCCCACCCTCCCCCGACCGACAAGCCACGGCAGGTAGATCCAGTGTATTGTTTACAAGTCATCAAGCCACATGTGTAGACCAGCAGGCGGTGGTCAGAGCGGGACATGCACAACATGCAAACCTGACTAGCGGAACATGCAGACAGGACTAGCGGGACATGCAGACAGGACTAGCGGGACATGCAGACGAGACATACAGGACATGCAACGAGACATGCAGGACGTGCAGACGAGACATATAGGACACGAAACGAGACATACAGGACATGAAGACGAGACATTCAGGACATGCAGACGAGACATTCAGGACATGCAGACGAGACATGCAGGACGTGCAGACGAGACATACAGATATACCATTACATATGACCTAGACAACCGTAACATCATCATAGGAATCGGTACCTTGACCAGAGCCAGCTGACGTCATCTGACGTCGGCCATCACAACCGCCGCTGTCCTTTCTATCCTGAGATGTGTTTGACGTCCCTGCAGCTGTACCCAGACTCGGTTTCCTCCCCAGGCGCTGACCCCCCTGTACTGTGCGACGCGGCGGCGCGCGGCGCGCTGTGTACGGATGGCTAGTCATTGTGTCCCCCTCTCTTCCTCCCTTCAGACGTGGGCGGTGGCAGCTCAGAGGGTGGAAATAGCAACAGCATCAGTATCAGCAGCAGCAACCTGGTGGCGGCCGTAGTCGTCCCCAGCCGCTACGAGGAGGGCTACCAGGAGTGCCTCCGGGAGCATGCATGGAATGGAGGGCATGAGGCTTCATTCCCGGCGACCCATCTGCGCCCGACTGATGAACCACCTGCACGAGCACATCGAGCTGGTTCTCAAAGGTAGACACTGATCCTCTCGACTCTCCTTATCTTTTGCGCTGTTTTCAACGGTGACTTACTCGTCATGTAATGCATATAAACTAAAGCACAATACGATTTGTGGATCCTAGTAAAGCAGATTGGAGTATTTTAAAACAAAGAAGGGATGAAATATCCATGTATTATGTTTAATTTTATGCGACACATCTTACAATGCATGTTCAACTGATTTGTTAGGTAGCTGATGAAAATAAGGCTGCCTTATCGCGCAATCATTTCACAATAATAATTGATATATGCATGCTCTTAGAATGTTGGATTGTGCGCCAGCAATGCCAGTGTCACTGTATAACACTGCTGTGGACCTGCAGGTGGCTTTCCTCCTAGGCCGCACCACCTGTCGTACAACACCAGTAGCGCCAGTGGCTACTCGGGCAGCACCAGCGGCTACGACGGCAGCACGAGCAAACGCTGCCGCACCACCAGACCTCGGCGGCTCCTTCACAGCGACGCGGGGCGGGCGGCGTGGCCAGCGCGCGGCGGCGGCGGCAGGCCGAGCGCCGCGGAGGCCAGTGGCACGGTTCCAACTCAGGGCTCGGCGTCAGTCTGCAACTTGGATCGGGCGTTCAGGTCCCACCAGAGCTTCCGCAGCCACAAGGTCAGGGTCTTACGCGCGTGACGCACCGGTTTACAAGCGGGATATACGATCCCAAGAGCGGAATGTACGGTCTGACATGTGTAGATCAAGGGTAGATACGGTTTTACGAGCAGGACATACCGTTCGACTAGCAAGACATTCAGTCTACACTGGAAATAATTTAGGCACCCGTACGGGGAATGCCACACCGTCAAGAAGTACGCCCCAGTTTGGTGTTTTGCGACACCTCCCTATGGTATCGAACACTGCAAAACGGTGTTAAAATTAAACTCTACAAAATGGTGTTTTCAGAAGCCAGCGAGAGTGTCTAACACTCTCGCTGGCTACTATGGGGAGTCCTATGTGGAGTCCTGAATCCTTCAAGAGAATGACGACTCTCTTGAAAGAGTCAAGACTCCCGTTGAAGAGGAGTCAGACACTATTTTGTAGAGTCTGACTTTTTTACACTGTTTTTTAGTGTTTGATACCATAAGAAGGTAGTGTAAACACACCTCCTGGGCGGACTTTTTGACGGTCTTACGGGTGATAAAGTTTTATCAGTGTTCAAAGGTACATATGGCCGTATTAGCGTGCACACATTCGTATACAAATGCATAGGACAATCTGTTTTACAATCTGCACATATCAGCAAATCACATCTAAAAAGGGCGTCGTATACTCTCATAAATTTGTTGGAGGGCACATGGGGTCTGGCGAGGAAGACTTACCTCGTTCAAGGATGCATATGGTCTTATAAGGGAGAAATCTGCTCTTGCAGGGGAGTTACCCCGTCTATCAAGGTTACAAATGATCAAATCTTTATGCTAAGCACGAAAAATAAACAGATTTAAATAAAGATGAAGATCAGAGCATAACTTATACTGTTTATTGTAACATAAAAACATTTGGCCTTCTTCTGACTATCTATACATTTTTTTTTACCAATAATCACCTTCCGCAACACTTCAATTCCCGCCCCAAATCATCAAGTGTATTTCTGCAGTGCCTTTGGTGTTAAAAAACACCAAAGGCACTGCGGGAGTAATTACCCAACGAAGCACTGGATAGTCGGCTATATCATCGAATATGGTAATTTCATTCAAGCCTAAGCACCCCAAGTGTCGACACTAGGTAACTCGCACAACTTCCACCAACATAGGGATGTCGAGTCGGTCTCCGCGTACGGTCAACTAACCGTGAGTTATGTGCTGTTTGCAGACTTAGTGCTCCGCTAGTTGTCGTCGCTTGCTGGACCCGCGATGACCCCTGATGATCGGCGCTACCTCGCGACTACCCGACTCGGAGCCGCCGCGTACAGACAGGCGCGCTACAGCTGACTGCACGTGAGTGGCGCCGGCTGCCGGTGACAGCAGCCTCCGCCGGACCGCGGCTACCAGATAGAGCTACTGCGTTACGAGCGGGCGCGAAGCACCCGTGAGGTTTCTCGTCAACTTACTAGACAAATTTGCATTCTACCCGGCCCGACAACGCCGACACGGCCGACACTGGTCTGGCATGGCCCAGCAAGGCCATACAGACGCTATTTGGAAGCTAATAACTTGGCAACCACTGCCACGATTGTAATTGGGCTTTCACAATTGGATAACTACATCAAATCAATTTTACTTTGAGCAAAAATATACAAATGCTTTAGTTTTAATTAAACATAGTGTGCTTAGTAAAAACTTATTGTTTTCGGCTGCATACCTTGCGCCGGTGAAGCCTTCCATAAATATTGAATTTTGATCTCAGCATTTTTTATTTATAAAATGAAGTGTGCAGTGCTCAGGATATGCACCCCCATTTTTGTGGATTCAAGAACGGATATTATTTTAAATTTAACACAGAGCGCTCTCCCTCGGTAATCGCCCAAAAAGGTGTTTTACTGCTACAGGAACAGTTGATTGAAGACGACAGCAAACCCTGGTTCGGCGAAAAAGTTGATGCTTGATTATTTCAGAGGATACTGATGCACGCTGTTATGAAGATGTAAATTGTATGAAGATGTTAGCAAAAGGTCAATACGTACCGTACATAATTATGTATGCATTAAAGCTGATGTTGCATCACATTCAAAGATTGAACTTCCTTACAATAATAAACTTGTAATAGTTCACTAATCAGGTAGCTTAGGTTAACCCAAGCGTGTAGAGCTGCACAGCGGCCGTAGAAGTTAACGCGCAGCGCTGGTTCACAGAATCAGATGAGGCAAAGCGGCCACATTCCGAGCAGCAGCAGCAGTCGCAGCTCGGAGGAGAGCGGCGCCGGTTATGTACAAGTTCAAGACCAGCCTGAGACAGCGTTCTCTGCTGAGACATGGAGTGACGAGTTCGGGCCTGAAAGCGGTGCCGCCGACGCCGCCTCCTTTCGACGGAAGCCTGCTCGACAAAGTGGCGGTGGAGGAAAGTTGATGGGCCGCAGTCAGGCAGGTGTCTGTCTTTGCGCTCCAAAGCGGGGCCACAATCTATGCCAATGCGGATGATATGGATGCTCTGGGATGCCGAGGCAGAGCTACTCACCACAAGCCAAGTCGGCCGTACACCAGCTCCAACTCTCAGTCTGTCTTCTATCAGCAACCGTTCGAGTTCCCGCGTCTTTACAGTGACTAGACGCTTCCAGCTCAGGGCGTTGTCCTCTATGAAGGCCGAGACGATCACCTCGGACGAGCTCACCTGTGGTAGCTAAGCGGCGCCGGTCGGGACGACACCGACTGGACTGGCGCGCGGTGGCTGGGGTGGGCCGGCGGCGCGATGAGGGAGAACTCTTACAAACCTGTGGGGAACTCAATACTCGGAGTTCAGCGGAGGGTGGTAGCTGGCAGACCAGTGAGCTCTGTCTCGACGGAGACTGCGAGATGAAGTGGGGTGACGGACAAGGGGTGCGGCGTGGACAGCAGACCGTCAAACAGACGCCGCGCCGTGGGGTTATGTGTTCGGTGTTACCTCTGGAGGTCTGTCGCGCTTTGTCCAGCGACGCTTCCTGCCTCGCGATACTGGATCGGACGGCAGTGAGCTGCGCAAACTCATTCATAGTCCTTGAAGTGCATGTTGGCAAAGCCTAAATGCGTTTTATTCCTCGCGGCTATGGTGTTTATGTTTACGCATCAGTCTACAGAGTGTTTCAAAAATAATATAATTTTTTAGAATCAAAGGTACAAGTAGTACAAAAAAGTCGGAGCACGTGCAGATTTGCAGGAATTGTTGAAAATATTTGGACATTTGTATTTCCAACTTGTGACATAGCTTAAGCACAGCTAGTGCAAAATGAGAGGTAAAAATGTCAGAATACCCTTCTCGCGCCCGCCTGGCGAAAAAAAACGTGATATTCCTATTATAGCAGTTACCCAGCTAACAATTTGACGTTGTCGCTACGTTGTGACAAGGTTGTAACAACAAGAAACCAACGTTGTGAGATGTGTAAATTTTATAGATCCCAGGAACGTTGTCGCAAACGTTCCTTGGTAACGCTAACAAAACTTTTAAACAACGTTGCTTCAACGTTACAAGCATGCGTAAGCATAGCTTCAATCTGACTTCGTGGTCGTCATTAATTTTAGTAGATGGGTGTAATGTTCAATTTTAGATAATTGTAACCACATTGTGAGCTGTTCTTTCCTAGTTATAGGGAAAGATGCGACATGTGCGATTAACATAAGTTGCTTGTTACGTTTAACAACAACGTATTATCAACTTTTTCTTAACAAACAATCACGAACGTTGTCGAACGTTGTTAACCTCGTAATATTGACATTTGATTTTTGGCACAATTGTTACAACGGGTATCTGTTTACCTGGGTAACTCAATTTCAGCCAATGGATATGGATTTTAATGTTCAGAACATGTGGAATAATCCGAAATCGAGTTGAATTATCGAAGTTGAATAATCGACAAGTTGAATTCGAAGTTGAATAATACGAAGTTGAATAGTCCAAACTTTGCACTTTTGTGTGGATGTCTTCTATTTTGAACAGCTCACGGCAGCATGCAAAGTTCAATTACTTTATGGCGATTTAAATGGGAGAGTAACATGTGGGCCGGATCGCTTTCGTCGCGGTCCTAGTGGTGCCACACAGTTTTAATAAAGCTGCAGCCGGTCCAGACTTAACAGGATTCTTTCTTAGCTCCGAAGTGCTTACTGTGAAACAACTCAGCAGGCCTCATGGTTGATAGCATGGCTCAGGTGGTTTGGGGATAGTCAGTCGAGATGACATATACAACTCGTCTGCGGGCTTCAGCATGGGTTCATATGGGTTATGGGGAGAAAATTTGTAAGCCTTTTGGTCACAAATGTTTAGGATTAACCTGTCAGCTGCAATATTCGGACTATTTAGTATGTGCTGAGATGAAATTACAGACAAAGTTTATCACATTTCAACTTCGATTACCCTCATTTTTTAATTATTATCATTCCATGGCCAGTTTTGGGAACAACGCGTATTTGGTCGTTCGGGTGGGCGGAGGAAGAGTATTCTGGCAAGGGAGTATTCAGTCCGTCCTTTCTCTTTGCCAGCTGGCTTTTAATGATGACTATGCACGTATTGGTAGTCAAAATGTCCAAGATCAACGATCTAACACATCTTGCAAATATATGATCCTCATGACTCTTTTTACTACTCTGCAACTTTCGAGTTTAAAAATTTTCACATTCTTTATGAAATAACCCTGAATATTTAATGTGTGCTAGCGCTGGGAGAAATCTGTTTGACGTCCGTCGATCCGTACCTGCGAGCAGCACATCTTTGATTGCGCTTTTGTTGTTGTCGATGTTATTTGTCGATACTCGGGTGCGGTCCTCATGCGATGCTTCAGACCAGAAGATCTCGAATCGCGACAAAAGTGGCTGATTCGTTGCACTGCGTGGCGCTATCGATGAATTGACTGCCCCTGCGCTGTTCAGTTTTCAGCATGTTTCGGGAGCAGCAACTCGTCTGTCATCTACTTCGTTCAACTACCTGATTACCGGTTTATTTGACAGTCTTTGATTGCTTGTGAGCTCCTCTGGGCTGAGCTATGTTGGTGTTACTTGGTCTACATTGTTTCAATGCTGCCCCCGCAACACCGCATGACGTAATGTACACCTGTCACGTCTGTAGACAATTTTAACGCGAGGTTTTGTCACCAACGTGAGGCGAGAGCTCCGCGATGCTCCATTACAAACACGAATGCAAGTACCATGTATAGATGATGTTCGTCAATGTAGTCGGTGAAGTACCTGCCATTGTTCTCGGTTCATCAGTCAAGGCATGTGTCTCATCAGTGTAGTAATTCGTCCACACTCATTGTCAGAACAGCCCCGGCAGTCATCAGCTGTCAACTGCGTTGTAATTTACTCGCATGTCATGGATGATACACTATCAGTGGCGTAGTGTTGGATCCGTTTTCACTGTTGTCAAGCCCGAAATTATAAGGTGACGTAAGAAGTTGCTCTAAACATTTTAACTATTACAAAATATAGTTAAAACAAGTTAAGGTTCAATTTAAGAAGCTGATGTTTAATACAAAAATGAAAGTTTACTTTAAAAAGTTGAAATTTGATTTTAAAGAAATGAAGTTCCAATAAAGCTAGATCAACTTCAATCTAAAAAAGGTAAATTTAAAAAGATATTGTTAACAAAAAATCAAACACTGGCGTTCGGGAATGAATGTGCGCAATCTAAGCAGGCCAAAGAAGCAACATTATAATTGTGTAATTGCAAACAATTTTTATGATAAAACCGGTGAACTTCCTGTGCTTTTTATAACAAAATGACGAACTCTTCAAGGCCTTTATATTCTTTAATAGTTTGAACCATGGGCGTTGAAAACGTGGGGACATGTCCTCCGTAACCGTGGCAAACAGTCCCTTATTTTTTAACACTTTGCCTCTGGGCGTCGCCTGGGAAGAATGAAATTCAGAAGGCTAGTGTCTCACCCACCCCATCTCGGTTCGTTGCGACACCACCCCTGGTTTATACGTATCAACAAGACGCCTTCCGATAATGTTAAGCGGTTGTGATTTAAAGAGACCCAACTGGGCCTCAACACACATTAAGCATACATGTATTGTACAATGTACAGCACATGCATTGTTCTCAACGCATGGTACAAAGGCATTTAACACTATCGGAAGGCGAATTATTGATATGTATAAAGGAATGAAGGTCTTTGACGAGTTCGTAATCTTGTTATGATTAGCGGAAGGTTTACGGATTTTGCTCGTAAACAAGATCTTCTGAAATTACTTAATTCAACCTATTTTAAGTGTTTGCCTTGTCCTTGTTTAGATTGCGCACACTCAGCCCGAACGCCAGTGCAGTATTCATGTTTTTTTTTTTTTATTTATGTAAAACTAGAGCTCTTTGAATCCTAATTCATAGTTTGTTAAATGCAGTAAATCTTTTTCTAATCTATTTTTAACGAAATTCAGGTTTTAAATTAAACGAAAAACAAATGAAATGAAACTTCAGCCTTTTTAAGTTGAACTTGACATTTTTAAATAAAACTTTATCTGTATACATTAGATTTTATATTTAGAATTTGATCTTTTTCTGAATAAATTGAAATTTATCTTTAAAATTTGAATTTATAGTTGTATGTTTAACTTTTTCTTAAAGAGTAAAATTTATATTTATAAGTTAAACATAAGTTTAACGTTATATTTATATGTTGATCTTTATCCTCACATGATCAACTTATTTTTTTAAGTTCAACTTTATATTTCAAGTTAAACTTTATCTGTAAAAGTTGAGTTTAATGTTCTTTAATTTAACTTTAAAAGGTGTAATTTAGAATAGGTATCGGTCGTGCCATATCAACACTGCGTTTCCATTTAGTCTAAACATGATCATCACTGAAAAAAGAAGGGAAAACCTTTAGTTATATCGAGTCTGTTGTATTTTACTGTGGGGAAACCCGAGAGTATGCATTTTTCAATAACTGTGCATGCACTTTTCTAGTCGAAAACTATCATCAATGTGTGCGATGTAAGGCATTTGCAGCAGTCAAGCGCTGAGCCAGGCTTGCCCTCTCAGCAGCGGGTGTCATGCCGCTGTCAGCTGTTCTGTATTCCCGTTTACCGGCCATCGCCTGTTCAGTGCTCACTCTGTCAGCTGCGTCGCGCCCCATCCACCCATTTGGCTCGGTAGACTGGAAAATGTTGCCGTGGGCTGGGTAATGTTGCCGTGCGTGGGCTTTGTGAGATCATACAGTGTGTGTTAAGTGAATAATAGCAACCTTGGCTACATTTTTGGATGGTTCGTTAGAAACTGTTGATTAGGAAAAAGTATTGTTCGTGCGACCATTTCTTCTTAAGGAGCGCCTACTGAAATGTACAGCCTGGGTGATATTGAATACTTTGGTCGGGAGCGTTGGCAATCAAGTGGCCTAGAATGGTAATACCGGATGAACTTTTACCCATCCTCGAGGAATTATTAGGGCTGCTTTCAGCCTGTTACGTCTGCGCCGGTATTGTGTACGGTATGAGTCATGTATGGTCATACCCGTGCATCCCATATTGGCGTGTCTGGTGGATGTGTAATATATTGAGGATATGAAATGTGACTTTGGTAATGAGACGTGGCACCGATCGGACCAAGAGTGAACGACCCTGCTGAAACTACACCAAGAGCAACAGCACCCAAGTCAACTAATATTTCTGTTCCTAGATGGCGCTAGTAATAACCGCCTGCAGTTATGCTGTGCCGCATAGCTTCGAGTCGAGGACTGCGGCCTCCGCAATGCAATAGGGGAGAGAAGGGAGGGAGAGTACAAGTTTTCAGGATGTCAAAAGGGAGTAACAATTCCTACTCTTGGTGCTGTGACTTCTGTGAAAGGCGAATGATTAAAGCAAACTTTTACTGATGTAAAATCGCACACGATATAGTTTGATGATTCGCAAGTCCATTTATCAATTTATGTCGATCCATCGGGGCATCCATTGATGCATTGACGTCCATCAGTCGGAGACTCGGACATCCATTGATCCATTGATTTCGATCAGTCGGACATTCATTGATGCAATGATGTAGCTCATGCAGACATCCATTGATCCATTGATGTCGATCATTCGGACATTCATTGATACATTGATGTAGTATGAATTTCATGCCGTGTGAGACCCCGTTTTTTGGTGATAACTTGCTCAGGAATGGCTGAACCATAATCAAATTTTCGCACAGTCTATTTCAGCTCATGCGCCAATTTCTGTCCGTATAGTATCTTAACAAAAAATCATAACTTATGGTATCTGTCATTGAATCGTAACGTTAAGATCTGCTCGGTAAACCATTTCCCAGTGACCCCACAGTAGAAGGCTATCCGTGACGTAGGCTGTGAGTTGTGACCTCAACAGCACGTGACTTCACGAGTATCCGACGATGATGACGATAAGGCAGCACGTGCTTTTGAGGTCACAGCCCTACGTCACGGTAGCCTCTACTGTGGGAATGGGTGTACCGAGCAGATCTTAACATTACGAGTCAACGACAAGTGCCATAAGTTTTTGATTTTTTGTTAACCGACTATACAGACAGAAATCGGCGCCTGGGCTGAAATAGACAGTGCGAAAGATTTGAGATTTGAGAAAGAATAATCATTGCCATGTTATTGATCATAAACATCTTTAAAAATTTGTTTATCTTGGGTGTTCGAAGCGTTGTGCAGCAAAAATATGGCTAATGAATTCAAATTGTGTATTAATTACGATACCTTGCCAGAAATACTACCCAGGAGGGACGAGAACGGTAACGCTCACGCTGCTCGTATGGCTAAAGAAGGCCTTGTCCGCCGGAAACGCAAGCATATGCCGATGTGGCTTCAATCAACAAGTAAGTCGACAAGGTCCTTTTCTACCAATTACGCTAACTTATTACCGAGCAGAGGCAAAGCGCCCATGAAGTTTCTTTTCAACTTGCTAGACAAATTTACATTTGACCTGGCCTGGCCCGACACGGCCATACAAATGCTTTTCGCAAGCTAATAACTTTACAATAACTTGTTTTTAGTATAGTTTTTTATTTGCACAAAAACAAACGATCGCCAATCGGGCACACACCAAAACACATAATACGCATCACTGACGATGCTAAAAATCCAATGCTAACACACGTTAATCACTTCAACTTAAATCGGAAAAACACAAACGCAGTCACTGCTTCTGGAGAGATCTTACTCGTTGATATTTATGTATTATAATCGATGAAAAAAAAGTGAAACTACATACCTGTTTTAGATATGCAATGCAACAATTCAACATCTCTGCAGTCTGCATCCTTCTAGTTCGTGAGCCAAGGTCCACTAGCGTGGGTCAACGAACTCAGCCCAACGAATGGGTGCCAAACTACGCATGATGTACCGCGTGATATACCTACCTATACCTATAGGTACCGGTAATTGACCCGACCGCCATTAAGTGAAGCGCACGTGCTTGGGCAAACCAACGACCGCAAATGAGAAGACTGGTCATATAACAAAACACGATTCACGAGATCACATAGCGACACCACACACTTAAAGGTAGCACTCAATCGCCATCTACTGAAAACGGCAAGCACAATTACGAAGCCGCAACCAAAGCGGCCATGGACACACGACGGAGGAGATAACGCCACACTCAGTACAATGACTGAGCAGGAAGCACCCAGAGCAGCCGAATATGAAAATACCCATCACACCGTTAAAGGGAAGACACCTAACCACGGTCGGATCAAAGTCCTGCCTCGGGCTCATAACTGCTCACCGTGGGGTGCTCAAATCCAACGACGCAGGTGCTGACGCGCTGGCTGAAACTGAACAGTTTTGGGTGGAGTGTTGGGTGGAGGCGCCTCGGTGATATCCGGCAGACTCCACTGCTCCGGTGACGTCACTGCTCTATGTGAGATGGGATCGCTCCTCCTATCCAACATCAGCACCTCATGGATGAGCCAAGCATGGTCCCGATAAGTGGTCGGAGGGTACAGTCACATGGTCCGACACAGGGTGAGTTGACACCCCGGGCGACGGCCAAACATCACGTCTGGACACCGGCGGCGGCGGTGTGTGGGATCACGATGACAAAGGATGCTCACGATGATGGGGAACGGACCGCCGACGACGATGGCGAGCGGGCTACCGAAGGCGTCTGCTGCTTTGCAGGAGGAGGTCCTAGAGAGAGGGTGTCGGTTAGCGGGCGGTCCAGAACTAACGTGCCGGGGGAGCGGCTGAGTGACCAGAGCACGAAGGCAAATCGTTAGAGTTGCACGGTTCAACGTCGGAGGAACCGGAGCGTGAGACAGCAGTCCATTCCTTTCACGCTGGACTAGTCGTGATCTAAGGTTTCACGGATGCGGAGCGGTCCACTTGTTTGGGTGGCGCATGGTTGGTTCTGAATTGAGAGCGCATTTTGCGACTAGTGGGAGTGGAGGGGTGGGGACAGAGCTTTTGGTCGTGGGTGAACATGGCGGGTCGTAGGGCGTCCTCTTTCGCTGCCCCTGTAGTCTCGCCAGAATTGGGATATTGTTCGGTTGGAGATTCTTGAAGTCAATGACAAATAAATCGCGTCGCAAGGCTTAGAGACCAAAAATATCTGCGGCAGGGTGGCGTTTGCATACAGGTGTCCGAAATTGATTAGCCGGCTTGGTCATTTGATCGGATTTCTCCTGTATCAAGGATAGTGCGAGTAAATCATGATTCTTGCTCAGGGCATCTTACGGTCAGCTGATTAAGTAACCGCCGATTCACCTAAATTCCGTTATATAGGGGTAAGGGTCAATTTTCTGAAGAGTCATCTGTGGCGGACCAATGGTCAGTGTAGTTCATGAGAAGGACAAGGCTCCGGGCGGGCTAGGATTTGGGAGGGTGCCGTAGGTAGCTCAACGGTACAGGGGAAAGGCATATAGCGGCCTAGTCAATCCAAACTTAAAATAATATGAACATCAGCGCGGTGGGCTCGACTGATGGAGCTACTAACCAACTTTCTGCATAGTTTGGGCACATAAAAAATGGCTAGTTAAGATATGAGAGGGCACCCAAACATAGGGCGACCGGGATGTCTGGCCCTGCTGAGAGATTGTGCCAAATAATGGAAGCATAAAGTGGATGCAGAATAATTAGGTAAATATTGTTTGTTTTTATAGTTATAACTTTGAACAAGGCAAATCATTTCGGGACACCTGTATTGGTCAGGAGGTACCTTCAGGGAGTGTGCTAATCGGTTCTGTAAGTAGTTGATGCTGGTTATAGAAATTTTTTCTGATTTTAGCCATTAATTCATTTCTCCGAGATTCAATCTAGTTGCTGAGATACTCCAAGGGCGGAAATAGTATGGATCAGCGATTTATCGGTAGACGCAGAGGACTTCGCTTCTAGAAGCATTTGCCATAAACGATTACACGCTAGCAATATGTAAGCGTGGCAATAGATTCGACACAAAGTCGTGGATCCTCGTTGATGACATTTTGCTTTTTGAAGTTTTTGTCACATTGTTTTGTATGGGCTTGTCATTGGTCTTAGTTTATCAGTTTTACAACTAACATATGTTGTTACTCTTGATTTAACGGCGATCGTTTTTCGATTCGACAAGATATGCAAATAAAAATAGCAAAAAATAACTAATGTGACTCCTATATAATTTTTATCTGTATCAATATCAACAAAAAATTTTCCACAATACAAATATTTGTGACATTCCAAAAAATAGGCACCTTTCGTTTAATTGAGCATGGCACGGAGGAAGCGATCCTGGTTGAAGCTGCCTGTCGAGCCGGTGTTAAAATGAGTAGTCGATTAGTCGTCTAGACCGCAGCCTCTGTTGTTCTATTAAACAACGGAAAGTGGGCGGATGAGACACGATGGCGAATAGAGGGATTATTCCTGAAGAAATTATCCTCATTGAGATTCATTTATAATCAACGATGAGGAAACCATCAAACAATCCTGTGAAACAACATACCAGTTATAGATATGCACAATGGGCGTCACCAACTTCCGAATTTGTTGGGGATGGATGCATTTTGAAATCGATTCTTTTCATCCAACTCCTATAGACGTAATGTTAAAATTCGAAAATGTTTTTTGGGGACACGTGCCCATTCAGTCATCCCGTTTCTGACACCTATGGATATGCAATGCAACAATTAAATATATCTGCAGCTTCGATTGAGATCGGGTTTTCACTACTATAGTTCCATCAAATATGGTTGTGTATAGTGCGCTTTGATTGAATGGTACCAGACTTATGCCTGGATCAAAAAGCTAAATCTGAGATCCCAGTAAACCCCTCAGCACAACATGCATTACATACTTGAATCCCAGTGGATTATAACATGCATGAAGTCTACGTAAAATGCATGAATATCTGGGGTCTGTAGTTTAGCTCAGGGACTATCATGGGCTGGGTGCACCCATGGGTGGCCACACAACTCTTCCGATTGTCTGGGTTGGATATGCATTTTTTGACTTTTCATGGGTACTTGGCGGGCATGGGTATGGCAATTTTAGAACAATGTCGCTAAGCGTTCTTTTGTACTGGTCAAGATGATTTTAGCCAGGTATTTTTTAATGATATAGGTAAACTTAACAATAGACTTTTGCTAAACGTATATGACAAAATAAATCGGGTAAGTAATATTGGGCAGTACATTTTTTAAAATCATGTCTGATCCTTAGATACTGATCCAATATGATAATGTTGACACCGATGTGTTCGACTATGTTCCAAATACAACAGGCAGCACGATGCAGGTTTGCTGATATTGAATTTTCTCTCGTTATAGTATGACATCAACATTGCTAGGATATGGTTGCAAATTTTGTGAAAATAATTATCTGCCTTATCTGGATGGGCCCCAATGGGCATGGGTATCAATATTAGGAATTTTAATGGGTCTGGTCTAGGTCTGGGCTTGGTGTTCATGGGCTTCGGCTGGGCTGGGCTTGAGGTTTGGACACTCATGATAGTCTCTGGTTTAGCTACAAAAACAGTAAGGTCATACGGAAACTAGAGACTCTTTCGAAGAAGTTAACATTATTGCAATGTGCGCACTCAACCTCGAGTCATGTATAGCGACTGCGGTTGGCGGGTGCACACATTTGTATTTACTGGTGAATAGTGGATCATTATCAGATGCTAACATATTAAATAATCTGATTAATAAATGCACCTCAATTTAAGCTGGTTTTGCTCCACCGTGATTCAATAGTAGGTATGATTTCAACAATTAATGCATTTATTTGCAACTTGTTCTGATAGCTAGAGATACATTCTCTGGACACCGGGAATTAAACGAAAGTTTTCACGTGCATATTGCAATGATTTATTTGAACACGGCGATCGTAATTTGTCCAATATGTTAGCTAATGCCAAAGTGGGCGTAAGAGTAGAAGATATAAATTAATAATTGAAAAAATGCTGGGCCTACATAGTAATTATTATATTTAACGACGACGTGACGACGAACGTGAGAAGACATATGTCGAAATGATAACTTGAATGACGACGGAACGTGACAGAGGGTGAAGGAATGCGTGACGGCATGGTTAACGGAAGATTACGAACAGTAGCCAGAATGGTGAAGAATGATGAAGGAATGGTGACGGTGTTAAAACGGAACGATTACGAAACAGTAGCAGAATGGTAGCACGCAGCCAAATGGTGAAGGAGGTGACTGGTGGTTAACGGGAACGATTACCGAACAGTAGCAGAATGGTGACAGAATGATGAAGGAATGGTTGACGGCTTGGTTAACGGAGACGATGGAACGAACAGTAGAGAATGGGTGACAGAATGCATGAAGGAAAAGGTGACGGCTTGGTTAACGGACGATATTACCGAACAGTAGCAGACTGATTGACAGAAAGTGATGAAGGAAAGGGTGAGAGAGTTTGACCACTGGAGGACGATATGACAGATTTTTGTGACGGAGGCGGATCAGCGCCGAGCTGTTGTAGCCAGTGGCAGACAGCTGAGCCGCGCTCTGAGTTGTGCGAATCGCATTCGTGCTGACGTAATAACGGCACGTGCAGAGTGCTTCAGTGGCGGCTTTCGTCTGGACTGCTCCTCCCGCCCTCAGAAGGCACGTGCCTCTGGTGCAGAGAGCACGTGCGCTAGTGGTGTCTTCGCAATATGATGACATTCGAACGGTTAGGAAAAGTTTTTGCAAGGTTATTCGGTCATTTTATTTATGTTTTCTATGCACATCCATTTCACAAATGACCTCAATATTTGTTAGTGACCCAAAACACAAACAGTTCTTCAGCATATTTAGGTTACCTACGCAGTTACATAATTTAAAATTTAATGTTGGTTGTTTGGGACCTCGTTGTTTTCGTATGCTTCTCTGCTTTGTTGTTGCGCTGACGAGGTATCACTATGTGATGGCAGTGCAGAGCCCAGCCAGTTCACACCAAAGGAATCGGTACCTTGACCCGAGCCAGCTGACGTCATTTGACGTCGGCCATCACGAACACCACTGTCTTTTCTATACTGAGACGTGTCTGACGTCCCTGCAGCTGTACCCAGACTCGGTTTCCTCCGCGCAGGCGCTGACCCCCTGAACTATCTACTGTGCGAACGGCCGGTGGCGCGCGCCGCGCTGTGTACGGATAGCTGGTCATTGTGCCGCCCTCTCGTTCCTCATTTCAGAGCGGGGCGGTGGGCAGCTCAGAGGGTGGAAACAGCACAGCAGCAGCAGCTAAACGCGAGCCAGCTGGTATAGTCTGAGTGGGCGGCCGCAGTCGTCCCAGTCGCTACGAAGGAGGGTCTATCCAGGAGTGCCTACCGGAGGCAATGCAGTTGGATGGTGGAGCACGAGGGCTTTCATCCCCGGCGACCCATCTTGCGCTCGACTGATGGAACAACCTGCACGGAGCAACGCATCGGCTGGTTCTCAAAGGTAGACACTGATCCCCCTCTTCCTCATTCATAGCGCTGCTTTCAGTGGTGACTAACTCCTCATGTAACGTAGATAAATAAAAGCCCAATGCGTTTGATGGCTCCTTAAGTAAAGAAGCTTGGATCGCTTTAATACGAATGAACTGATAACATATCCAAGTATAATGTTGAATTTAATGGAACACATTTTATACCGCATGTTCAACTGATTCGGTGAGAAGCTGCCGAGCATATAAGGCCGCATTGTAGCACAACCATCGCACCATAACAAATGGTTAATGCATACAGCCAAGAACGTTGGATTGTGCGAAAGTGTTGCCAGTGTCACTGTATAACACTTCTGGGGGCCTGCAGGTGGCTTCCCTCTGAAGCCGCACCACCTGTCATCCAACACCGGCAGCGAAGCCGTCTTCTCCAGCGGCGGCGGTGGAGGTCAGAGGCACGGCTCAGTCTCCAACTCAGGCTCGGCGTCAGTCTGGGGATCGGCATCAGGCTGCCGACCTGAGCTTCTGCAGCCACAAGGTCGGATGCCTACCCGCGTGACACGGCTTACAAGCGGGATATACGATCCTTAGAGCGGGTTGTACGGTCTGACAAGTGTAGATCAAGGGTAGATACGGTCTTACAAGCAGGACATATCGTTGTTACTAGCGAAACATTCTGTCTTTTAAAGATGGATATGGCCGTATAAGCGTGCATACATTCGTATACGAATGTATAGGTCCTACAGTCAGCACATCGCATCATACAAGGGTGTAGTCTTACACTCTAGATACATTCTTGGGAGAAGTACACAACTACACAACTGCACAGTTCTTGCGAGGGGGACTTAGCTCGTAAAGGAGCATTTGGCACATGGTCCTACAGGGATAAATATTTACAGGGGAGTCGCACCATCTTAACAAGGGTACAAAGAATGATCTTTATCTCAACTAAAATATAATGTTAAGGTGGGACAGTCCCTTTAATTCTAATAATGAAAAAAGACAGCTTCA
>VOPJ01000255.1:0-25667 GCA_014673585.1 Semibalanus balanoides
TCCGTACATATAACCGAACCTGACCTGACCTAACCTAACCTAACCACACCTAACCGAATCCCGCCATTAAGTCGAATCGTAATGAAACCCAAATAGTATATGGCCAATGAATCCGATTGAGACGAAACCTAAGTAATATATAGCCATTCATTCCGATTGAGACGACACCTTAATAATATGTGGCCATTTAGCCCGATCGAGACGGCCTAAATAATATTTGGACATTAAGTTTGATCAAGACGTTCTAAATAATATATGACCATTAAGTCCGATTGAGACGGCCTAAATAATATATGGGCATCAAATATAATCGAGACGGCCTAAATATTAGCCATTAGGTCCAATCAAGACGGCCTAAATAAAATATGGCCATTAAATCTGATCGAGACGACCTAAATAATATATAGCCATTAGGTCTGAGCAAGACGGCTTGAATCATATATGGCCATTTAGTCCGATTGGTACGAAACCTTAACCCGCGCCCCGAATGGGCCTCCGAGACAACTTAGCCATAGTGGGGGGTCAAAGTGACTCTCCCCTTCTAACTCAAAAACTAAAAGGGATAGAACGATGCAGAAAAAAAAATCATTCGAAAGCTCTCAACATGTACATTCGAAGTTACAAAGACTATTATTAGCTAAGGTCAATATTGAGGTCGCTAGAGGTCATCAAAGGTCAAATTTCACAGTTTTTGGACTTGCTTCGAACAGTGATATCTCGTGAACTATGATAGCTAGGAACAATTCAAAAAATAAATCGAAAGCTCACTAAAAATTCAATCTGACCATGAATCCTCAAATTGAGCTCTGATCAATAGTTAATGCTCCAGAGGTCATCGAAGGTAAAAATGCAGATTTTGGTAGAATTTGTTTTCCAGAATTACTTTGTATATAAAAAGGATAGAGCAATTATTTTAACACCATCGTGTTTGTCTCGTCTAGGCGCTTTGAAATATATACATGGTGACCTGGTAAGGTCACTTTCAGAATTTGACCTCAGGTCAAGGTCGTTTGGTGACCCAGATAGGTCATAGTATTTGGGGGGGGGTCCAAAACCTTCTTGCCATCATGCTGATTCAGAAATTGCATGAGTTGTGTTTCCATGACCAAGGGTTTTCGATTCCATAACGTTCAAACGGTTTTCCATTTGCCCTTTATTATGTAAATGACACATGGGTACATATCATCGTTCAGTATATTGTACTCACAAAATCACAATTTCAGGCTCATCCATGCAGTAAAATGCAGTGCAGCACAGGCTGTATTTATAAAAGACAAGGGACAGTTTATTAAGACATACGCGCCTCCTAAAGCATGATTATAGCTGCATAGTGCACATGCATCGATGTGTTCTACAATTACAATTTGTTTACGCTGGACATTAGACTAGAGAAGAAAACGCAGGACTGATACCCTCTGCGTGGCATGCACCATCACAGTCGATTCTGACAAAAAAAAAATATGGACGCCTGGACAAACGTAAGACAACCATCTATCGCATTGTAAGAAGCAAAGATCCGTCAACGACTTTCCCTTCTCATTGTTCGGCCATCGGCCGCGTCAAGTCGTTGCCGGTTCATTGGTGGCGCTGAGTGAGTCACCGGTGATGTCTGGACTATAACTGTGACGTAGAAGAGGTGGACAGACGCGGTGAGTAGCAGTGTCGGATGAGCAGAGAGTCAAACTGAGACAGGTAGAGCTCCAGCTCGTCGGACTCGATGTCACTCGCTGTTGTGACGCTCCTGCGGGCGGGCAACAAGACAAAATTAGATAGGTGTGCAAGGATATGTAACAATAAAACTGCACCCACAACTATTTATCACACTCAACTCTCACATTCACACCTGCTGTCTCACCTGACATAACGCCCGGACTGTCTCACCTGACATCACGCCCAGATTGTCTCACCTAACATCACACTCAGACTGTCTCACCTGACATCACGCCCAGATTGTCTCACCTGACATCACGCCCAGATTGTCTCACCTGACATCACGCCCAGACTGTCTCACCTGATATCACGCCCAGATTGTCTCACCTGACATCACGCCCAGACTGTCTCACCTTACATCACGCCCAGACTGTCTCACCTTACATCACACCCAGATTGTCTCACCTGACATCGAACCCGACCAGGTTCGGCATGGAACCCGTGGTGCCGCACTCCATCTCCATTTCGGGCAGCGGGCAGTTGCCGTAGTCGGTGTAGAGCTTTGTGATCTCTGACTCATCGGAAGAGATGAGCGACGTGATGGAGAGGGGCAGTATGGGCGTCAGCGACATCTCTTCACACATGCCCTCGTCCAGCACCGCGGTGCTGCCGCGACTGAAGGTGCGCGGCGTCTCCTCCTCCTCCTCCTCTTCGTCCCTCATCTCCAGCACCTCCTCAATGTCGTCGTCCAGCCGGTCCAGTAGCTCGCCCAGACTGCTGCCCACCGTGTCGACGTCGCCGCGCGGTGTCACCTCGTCCTCGTCCTCCTCTTCTACGTCAAACTCCACGTGTGTGTCGACCGCTACGGCAGAGCGAATTTTCTGCTCTGAGCGAATTCTCTGCTCTGAGCGAGCTTTCTGCTCTGAGCGAACTTTCTGCTCTGGGCGAACTTCCTGCTCTGTGAGAACTTTCTGCTCTGCTCTGCTGCTGTGCTCCTCCTCGCGCAATGGCGACGTCGATTTCTTCATCGCCCCTCTGGATGACAAGGCGTCAGTCTTCTTCTTTGGCGAGGGACTGCGAGCAGCCCTCTTTGGTGACGGTGAACGCGCCACTGGCTTCGGCGACGGGCGAGGCGGAGTTTTCTTTGGTGACGGACTGCGAGTGACTGGTCTGGGCTTGAACGCCATCTTGGTTTTGGGTTTAGGCGCCGCCACCGGCCGAGGCGGCGGCGGTGGGGCCGGCTTGGGCTGGTGTCGGCTGTTGGAGCGGCTCTTGGATCGGCTTCCCGGCGACCTCCTGCTGCTGCTACGGTTGCCTTGCTGACGCCGGCATGGCCTCCGAGTGCCTGCCACCCGCCGTCCTAAACAGACAGGGATAAAGTCAGCTCTCAGAGCTATATTGCGGGAAGCGATATGTGAGTGAGGTAAAGCTATGTTGGCAGATTTGTGGCCGCCAGGGAGTCGAATCAAAGTAATATTATGTTTTGTCAGGAATAAGTAAGTCTTCAATTGGCGAACAGCAAAAGGTCGGCCTGGAACACACTTTTGGTTTGACGAACAAGGTTACGTTCAAATTTGAAATACTCCGTGTGCATCTGTATCGGAATCGATCTAACATCGTGTGGTGGTGGCACTTACAATGAAGAACGGTTTAAAAATGCATTCAGTTTCCTTTTCAAGACAGTCGGAGCTCATTCACGTGGTGCCATGACTGACCTGCCGTCCATCTATGAACCAGGTACTGCATGCGCAGCATGGCAATGACGGCCCAGGCAGCGGCGCGGAACTTGCGCACGGGCTTCAGCAGCCGACGGTAGTCGGGCAGGAAGCAGCCGCCCGTCAACTGCACCATCTTCTCCAGCGTAATTGTCTCCGTTTCCTGGTAGCCACCCAGCAGGATCATCAGGTAGCGCTTCTGCCAGCAGAGCGCGCGCCGGTAGCTTTCTGCGCGCATGTAGCGGCTGTGTGCCTCCTGCACGCGGCCGTCGTCTCCCTCACCCTGAGACGTGATGACCGGAGCCGGCCGCGCCTTTTGCCGCAGCCGATCCAGCTCAAGGTCCAGCTGGTCGATGTTCGACTGCAGCAGACTCCGCTCCTGGCCCCACTGGGCGCGCTCCGACTCCAACTGCTCCTTGTAGCGCGCCAGGATCGCCTCGTCCACGGTGGACGCCACGGCCGGGTCGGGGGCGACGAAGACAGGGGCCGGGGCAAGAACAGGGGCAGGAACAGGGGCAGGAGCTGGGGTAGGAACAGGGGCAGGAGCAGGGGCAGGAACAGGAGCAGGGGTAGGAACAGGGGCAGGAGCAGGAGCAGGGGCAGGCTCAGAGTCGTCACGGCCAGCCAGCTCGGCGGCCAGCTGCAACAGCTGCGTTCGCACCCGCTCCGCCTCGACATTTGTGTCGACGACGGTGGTTACCTGTAGCGGGGAAGGAGAGGGATAGATAGTGTCGATCAGTCGCATTGTATTGGTCTTGTTAATCTCATCGTCAATCGAATATAAAACATGATGCGATTAGGGTTATGTGAGGCACAAATGAACTTATGTTGGATATTTGTGAACAATTTTACGGTCATTCTTTGTAACAATAAATGTTTTCGTAGTTACATGCACAAGTCCGCTGAATGTATCGACTGTAAATAATATGTTCCCATCATACTGGAAAGTAAAGTTCTATATGGGGCGGCTATCCCCATGGCCGGCCGAACCCCATGGCTAATGGGGTGGACCGGTCTGGAAAATCTCTAGATCAAGGCTGCCACAGGCTACGGCTGTGGCTGCATAGTCTAACTGGATCTATTTTTGCATCATTCTTGTCAAACTAATCATAACTAAAAGAAGCCTTGGCATGTTGCCATAACAGTAGACTACAAATAAACACATCAATTTACAAAAATCCTCACGGCTGGCCAACGGCCAGCCATTGACATTTGGAAGTGGCTGTGGCTGGCTGTGGCTGTGATGCCATGGCTGTGGGGCGGCTAGGCCAAGTAAAAGTGCAGCCATGTCGAACTCTACTGGAAAGCTAAGAAATCTGGATCTTTTATCAAGGCCAATCAAAGTAGCTCTTGAAGAAATTCAGTCCGAATCTGATATCCTGAGTTCGTTCCGGACTGCCTGACGGCACGTTGAGAGCTGCAGTACCTAATTCGCAACGCTGCGCCTAGTTCACTGACCGCTGTGAGCAGCTCGGCCGACGAGCGGCAGAGTTTGGCCGTGGCCTGGCTGTTGTCGGCGGCCGGCCGCTGCACGTCCTCCGCCGCCGACCGGAGAGCCGCCTGAACCTGCCGCAGCTCCTGCTGCAGACGCTTCAACTTCTGCTCCAGCGGCTTGCTGCCGTCCGCACCAGTCTTGCGCACCTCTGCGCAGGCGTCATCAATCTGGATACAGATCATCGGTCAGAATATGAAAAGACAACACAGCACGCATCACTACGGGCTCAAAGTTCTTCTATTTCGTTGGCTCAAACGAGCGTTAAAACGAGTTCAAGCGAGCTTCAGCCAAGGTTGAGATATCCCTTTTCCCTAAGCAGCGGCCACATTGCATCGTTGTTCACCTGTTTTTCCAGTTTCTCAGAGCGCTCTACCAGCTCAGTGACGCGCTGCTCCAGCTGCTGTACGCGCCGCCCGTCCGTCTGCGCCTGAGCGCGGCCCTGGTCCAGCTCCTGGCTGAGCTGCGCAGCTCGGCCGCGCTCGCACTCGACACAGGCCAGCATGTCGCGGCAGCGCTGCTGCTCGGCCAGCAGCTGTTCGGCCAGCCGCTGAACGGCGTCGCGGCCGCCCGGCTTGGCGCACAGCTGGTTCACCCGCTCACCAGCTCCGTCCAGCTTGGCCAGACACGCCTGGACGCGCTGCAGATCCTCACAGCCCGTGTCTGTCGTCCGAATCATCTCCTGGACGTCACAAACTGGAGTTAACGAGTGTGAACCGAATGTGCGAAATCTGGTACATTTGGGACTCTGCCTTTTTGTGTACTTTTTAACACACACACACACACACACACACACACACACACACACACACACACACACACACACATTAACAGACCGGTGCAAAGTAAAAGCCCAAGTACCTATGCTGGGGGTGTCTAATGGACAGCTTCACTTGCCTGCATGATTTTCTCCTCGCGATCCACAAGCTGCTGCGTGGCCGTCTTGGCGGCGGCAAACTCGTGCAGCCGCGAGTCCAAGCTGGAGCGCGTCTGGTCGAGCCGCTCCTCGGTGCCGCGCAGCTCCGACAGCGCGTGCACCAGGTCTGTCTCCATGGCGCCGACAGCGCCGCGCTGCTCGCTCAGGTGACCCGTTAGCGCCAGCTTGGACTTGTGTTCGGCGTCCAGCGCGGTCTCTAGGTGTCTCACCTGAACCAGCTCCTCCTGCAGACCGCTGGCCAGCTTCGACACTGTGCCAGCGGGACAGACGGCCATGGGTCAGCATATCACGCTTCTTATAGATTATACGATGCCTCGAGGCATTGTGGCTCAATAAGTTATCAACCTACAACGTGGCACCGTAAAGGATATAGCATACACACGCGATGCACAGGACAATGATGCTGCACAGTAGTGATCAAACCAAGGTGTGACCAACCTTTGGTGTTCATCTCGTCCTGTTTGTGGTTGAGCTCTTGCACAAGGCGAGTCACCGCCCGTCGCAGCGTGACTGTCTCCATGTCCGTCACATCCACCACCGACTCAGCCGCCTGCGAGCGAGGCGTCAGCTGGCTCGGCGAGGCGTACGACTTGACGAAGCGCAGCTCCACCAGACTCAGCGCCTGCCGGACAACAGACATGCCTGTCGAACAGAACACTTACTGCAGCCCGTCTGTCACGCTACACTCGGACCATAATGTGTGCCGCATCCAGAACGGAAAGCTAAACTAAAAGTGAAAAGGGGCTATGAGCCGAAGAAGACATTATCCTTTGGTCATTCGCTCTCCCCCAAGCACATGCATGACCATCATGCCACTATGCCACTTCAAAACACGAAGAGCCAATCGGAGAAGCAGCAGCAGCAGCAGCAGCAGCCCGGCCCGCACCTGCAGTCCCTGAGTGTGCAGCTTGGCGAGCAGCTGCTGCAGCCGGCGGCAGAGCTGCGGGTCGAGCAGCTCGTCGGCGCTGCTGCTCTCCTCGGTGGCGGAGGCGGTGTCCTCGGAGCTGCGCACCACAGAGGTGCGCCGCACCATCTGCACCAGCTGCGTCTCCACCTCGCGGCGCCGCTCCTCCTCGGTCTTCTTCTCCGAGGTCAGCCGGTCCAGCGCCCCTTCCATGGCGCGCGCCCGCTCGTCGGCCTCGTGCACCTGCCGAGCGCGCAGACACAGGCAGGAGGACACACGTCAGTGAGACAGAGAGGGTGTGGGCGCTGGATAGAAGAAGAGAAGCAGAATCTCGTGAAGTCTGACCAGGTGTGTAGTCGGCAATGTCGATTAATGGTTTATGGGTGTTGTATTGCATAGAGAAGGGTTACCTGCTCTTTCCAGTGATCTTCCTTATCCTGGAGCTGCTCGAGTTCAGCTACACGCCCTTTCAGATAAGCATTTTCGGCAGCTACATCTGACGGATCCGCCGGCGGCTCGTCTATCTTCATCCCCTTCTCTAGTTGCTTAACCCGCTCGCTGAAAGCCACACTTAAGTTACAGCTTCAAATCAGCATGCGCACCCTTTTCATGTATAGCAATACACCAGTGCTAACCCGTCCGCTCCGCTGGACAATCTATGTATACAGACTACATTTGTTTACGTTCCCGTCAATGGATCCCCGCACGCTCGTAATGAAGCACCCATCACCACCTTCACTTGTAGCTGAGCGCCACCTACAGCATATTCGCTGAATGCGCATTGCTGGCTGTGCGTAGTTGAAGTTCCGCTTAGCACATGGCGGTATTTTAGGTCCGAAATTTCGTCGTGTTATTTTTCTAAACACAGACATTATCTAACTTGTAGAAGGACAGTTTGATGTTGGGAAATGTAGGGAACACCACCTTAATGCACGCATAGATGTTGTCATGCAATCTGCAAAATGAATTGCTTTGGCAAAATTATATGATATTGTGTCAAAACTATGTAACATTTCGAATTAAGAATGCGTAAAAGGGAAAAATTGGATGCGCACGGACATAGAGACAGACAAATAGACAGACAGATAATTTGTAAACAGTAAATTAGATACATACATTGTAACTCCTTGCGCTTCACCACCGTTAGCAGCTGGACGATTGTCACAACAGTAACCAGATTCAACTGAGGCAGCTGCATGGGTCCTGGACTCCTGTCAGGCATCCCGGACTGGCTACCAACCTGTACTCCTGTAGCTGGCCCATCAGCTGCTCGACGCGCGCCTCCTTCTCGGCCACGCCGGCGCGGCTCTCCTCCAGCAGGTGGGCTAGCTGGTCGCGCTCGGCTGTCAGCTGGCCGCACTGCTGCGCCAGCTGCTGCAGCTGCTGGTCGCCAGCCGCCTGCATCCGCTGCGACTCGGTTAGACGCAGCTCCATCTCCGCCGAGCGGCTCTGGAATGACTGCAGGCGCCGCCGATCCAGCGGATGGTCAGCTGGACTGCCGGACATGCGACACCTGCTACAACCGGTAGTGTGTGTGGGGGGGGGGGGCGACCGGGTATCTTACCAACCGACTCATACATACACGTACAACATGGCATAACATATAAATGAATAAACTGCAAGTTGAGTTCAGTTGAGACAGGACATACCTCCATTTGTGCGATATAGCTATTGATCTCCTTCTTTGCGTTTTCCAATTCTTTTCCCAGCTTGCTTTCGGTCTGCTCCAGCTCTCTGACCGACTCAGACGCTGTCTGTAAAAACACCATCCCTATTACCGTAACAGCCAATCGATGTATTGTTGAGCTACCGACAAACTCCCCGGTGCGGTGTTATCAGAGTCGTGCAATGCGTTCGATATCAAACTGTCCACATCAGCCACCACTTGCGTAGTTAAGACTGCTGCAATACTATGTATGGTGAATGAAACTTGTATCACATGCGATGATATTGGGCAAGGGCTTATTCGTGCAACTTTGGTTACATTTTTAATTACAGTAGATATGGTAATAGTAAATAACCAAATACTACGTATTTAAAGTTTAAACGGTAGGTAGACAGTAGACACTAGACACTTCCATTTACCTTTAAATATTCCATACTAAAAGTTATTCAGTACGAAGGTACAAGGTGTAAAACTTTTACACGTAATAATGGCATGTAAGACATAGCCCATTTATAGGGGTCACCAAGACATCTGTAACGCTACACTTGTTCAATAGCACTGACGTTAGAAGACTCAAACGAAACTCTGCCGTCAGATAACCACTGCTGGGTGTCGCCACACACCTGCAATCGCTGTCCAATGTCATCCTGTGCATCGGTGCCAGCCGAGTTGATCAGGTTCTCCAGACGGGACAGCAGGTCCTGGATCTGGCGGTCCTTGCTCTGTGACTCGTCTTCCACCAGATGAAGTCGAGACTCGAGCGAGCGCAGCCGCTGCAGCAGGTCCTGGGGGCGCGACGCACAGCGGTCAGCGGTCAGCGGTCAGTGGTCAGCGGTCAGCGGTCAGCGGTCAGCGGTCAGCGGTCAGCAATCAGCGGTCGGCGGCCGGCGGTTACCGATTAACAAAAAGCGCTGCTCACTAGCTGTTGGCGTGCGGCCAGTCAATGACCACCAGTAGCAGTAGCCACTACTGCTGTCCGACACGAACGGTCACTGACTACTGACACCCGTGTTCAACGATCGAAAATCACTGAATATGGAAAAATGAGCAGGTAAGTGACAGTTCAAAACTTATTTGTATATATCCTTAGTGTGTGCAAGATCGTTAGATAATATCATAATCCACACAAAACAGAGTTGACGTACCTGCAGTCCAGACTTAGTTAAGAATCCTACCATGGTATCGTATCACATTAAGATACAAGCTGTCAGTCATGTAACTAGGTTGGTGTCAAGCTTGCATGTAGTGTGATGGGAGCGTTCAGTTCTTACCTCGATGTCGTTGTGTGCTGATTCAACCGACTTCGATTCCGTGGCAAGGGAAGACTCCAGCTAAAAGAATAAAACGCCCCATTCCATCAGTATCTGATATAAAACTCCATACAAATATCAGCAATGAGAAAGGCGGGTAACTTTTGACATTCGAATTTGAGTGGTGTGTGCCATCTTTCCATTCATTTTTAAATATAACGAATTTTTAACATGCCAAATTTCGCCCGCACTGTATTGCATATAGCACTGAACGTGCTGCGATGGTTATATGGAGATTTGAGATGGCAGCCGAGTAGGTATGGAGTGGAGGTTTGCCGGCGCCTTCTGCAGCAGCTGTACTGACCGGCTTGAAAGCAGCAGGAGGCGGCTCATCGCTCGCCTGGATGTCCTTCGGTGTAAAGTAGTTGACACGGGGCTAGGGAAGAAATAGTTCAGTTAAAATCAGAAAATCGATATTTGATGGTTAATGTGAATATGGGAAAAAAACGTCTTTAACAATAACATCGACGTGTTTTAATATATATATATATATATATATATATATATATATATATACATAATATATTATATATAATAATAATCATGCATAACCGTCCCAATGGTATAATACAATGATTATTCCTTATAATATCAGAATCTTGCTGACACGCTTTGAGGCATCATTTTATGCACGAAGTGGAAATATATTCGTTGAATGTAAGCATTTAATATAATATATAATTATATATATATAATATATATATATATATATATTATATATATATATATTATATATTATTATATAATATAATATATATATATATATTATATATATATATACAATATATATATGTGTATATATATACATATATATATAATACACATATATACATATATCATGGCGAAAGTTTCCTTTATTTGACCTTCTAACAAAATTAATTTTGAAATTTTTAGTGCGTTTAGGTATCTATCCTGCATATGAAGTTTCGGCCACGACCATGATCACATGTATAAAAGACAATAAGACAACAATCATGCTCTTTGATTAGCAGGCAGTTATAAGACCAGATTAAGATAGAATGACATACATTTGCCGGGAGAATGACGCCTCTAATGCGACTGACGGCGGCTCTTACCTCGGAGGGTGGAGCCTTCTCTGAGTCGGTGTTTTCCGAGTCGGAACGGCGCGACTGCGCAGACGTCGGAGTGGGAATACTGATCTGTAATCAGCCGTGCCTGCGTTAATTCATGTGATATGACGTGCTGCGTTAATATTATTGTCAGTTACTGAAAGCGTGATTGCGAAGACGTCGGAGGGAGAATATTGATCTGTAAATAGCCGCGCTTGCGTTAATACATGTGATCAAATATTATTCGCTCTTACTGAAAGCCTCTTTGACGCCATTTGAGTAGACATGATTTGCAGCATTGCTTTAGCCGACGTTACCAAGAGGCAAGATATGCATATGCATTGTGGAATGTGCATACCCACAGGCGGATCCAGAATATAATTTGGTTTTGGGAAATTCCAAAAAGTATCACAATTCTGAAAACTCCGATTTTTCTTCTTCTTGCCTAAGCATTAGGCCTGTTTACACCGCACTAAATATATTCCGCGGAAAATTTTCCACGAAATTTCTTTCTACATTTTTCGGCCGTAATTTCCCTAGAATTTTGAGTAACCGTTCTTCCGATCTACTTTAATTACAGCGTGGTCTGGCTCGCGTGTCGTGTGCTGCGCCAATGCGACGAGATGAAATTACGGCCGAAAATGTAGAAAGAAATTTCGTGGAAAATTATCCGCGGAATATCTTTAGTGCGGTGTAAACAGGCCTAATGATGGCTGATTTAAAGTAAAGTTGTATTTTTAAAAGCTGCTTTATTTCTCTTCTATATATTACAATTTAAAGTGTTCTTATATTTCCTTCTGTAAAAGAAATCGTGTCAATTTTTATTTTTGCCTATTTCGGGCGTTTTTGAGAAAGCAATTGTCCATTTGCCCAGCCGTAGATCCACCACTGTGCAATATACCTGGTCCTCCATTTCAACCAGCGGCGGCTCCTGGTAGTCTTCCACGAACTGTGCCCCCTGGGGCTCTCTGTATGGAACCGACGCCTGTAGAAAAAGACGTGTAATCAACATCGCTGCTCCCTGTCATACCTCGAGGTCATCTGCCATGTTTAATTGTAAATATGGGTTCATTTCTTGAAACTGGCACGGCTGATAAAAGTAGCGGTATCTTTACGTTTCTCAATGTAGAAACACATTACAATTGTGTACAGTGTAATTTCGCCCTGAAGCAAAAGCGATTTATTTACTGTGGTAATTAATATTACCACGAAACCTCCATGGGTTCCATAAAGAAAAGACAGGAAGCCTAAGAGGTAGTATGTTTTCCGTTTACAGGATAACACAGTTTAGAGGATGAAATTGGAAGTCAATAAGACTATTTTGTTATTATTATTATGACACATCAATTATTCAATATAATATAGATTAGGCACTTAATACATATTGCATACATTAAACGTTTAAAAAAGCCGATCACATAAAGCCACAGAATGTAAGGCTACGCTTTGCAATCGCATTGATCTGTGACGCTACTTGTGTTCGGCTGCCGTGCCGGCCAACTGCCAGTGGCCAGCTATCAGCAGGTACTTACCCGGTGTGTCCATGGAAGGTAGCACTGTTGGTCGCCGGAGCGCGGTGTCACCCGGCCGTGCGAGCTTGCCGACGAGAGCGACAGGTTCGCCTGGCTCGGCGCGGTCGTACACATCTCCTCCATCGAGTAGAAGCGGTTCCTGGGCACGCGCACGGTCGGCACCGAGTCGGACGGCCGGCCTCGCCGCCGATTGGCGCTGTCCTCCGACTCGGAGCTGCTCGTCAGCTTCTCCAGGAAGGCCGGCAGGTTGGGTGACGGCGTCAACGGCCGCTGCTCGCCCAGCGTCGCCGTCCCCGCCTCGAAGATGCGCTCCAGACTGCGGCTTGTGTCCGGGCACGCGCCGTCGAAGTTCTCGTCCGAGTCGGCTGCGGCAGCCGGTGCCGCCAGGGCTGACTCCTCAGCCTGCACTGGATAGGGAGTTCCGTCCTGAAATAGCTTCGCCAACGTCTTTTTGGTGTCCGGACCGAAGGATTCAAAATCTTCCGTCTCGCCGAACGCTGGTTGATCAGTCGAGGCTACCATCGCCTTACTTGAATCAGGTATTCCCGCAGGTGCCTGTCCTGGCAGAGAGGCTCGGTCGTGTCCGTACCACATCTGTGGCGGCTCGTAGCCCTGCGGATATCGCTGGTAGCCGTACTCGCCCTGCGCCGGTTCGTAGCCTTCGCCCTCGGTTCCGTGCGGTGGCTTGTGCACCATGTACGGAATGCCTTTCTCGAACAGCTCAGCCATGGTTCGCGTAGTGTCCGGACTGATAAAGTCGAAGTTCTCGTCGCCGGTGGGTTGAGCGGCGGTTTGCTGCAGCTGCTCCTGAGAGCCTGGCGTTGGAGGCGTCGGCACCGGCACATCCTTCACGTGGTCCCAACGCAGGCCGTGCGTGTACTGATTGACCGGTGCAGAGACGGCTCGGCCGGGTGCCCCCGCCGACAGGTTCTCTCTCGAGCTGGGCGTATCGGGCGTCTGAGGCCAGTCTTTACCGGGGCCATCCCAGCGTAGACCCTGCGCGTATCCCTTCATGAGCTCGGACGCCGCCTGGGCCGCCACGCCTGACACGTCCTCGATCGACCTCGGCGTCGACGGTGTCGGTGGCCACGTGTCGGGACACTGCCACGCGCACAGGCCCTGCGTGTAGGTGCCATCGAGGCGGCAGTTCCAGGGAGCCGCGGGCTGGGCGGCCGAGGCGCGCTGAGCC
The DNA here is from genome assembly GCA_014673585.1 of Semibalanus balanoides. Classification (NCBI taxonomy): domain Eukaryota; kingdom Metazoa; phylum Arthropoda; class Thecostraca; order Balanomorpha; family Balanidae; genus Semibalanus; species Semibalanus balanoides. The sequence goes on from VOPJ01000255.1 coordinate 13,466, forward strand.
GTACATACCGACGCCGGTTTATGATACTCCATGCTGCGCGAGGCCGGCGCGTCTCTGCTGAGCCGACCGGACGTCTCCGACCACCTGCATCAAGTCGTCCTTGGGACCAGGTGGCTGCAAGCCCTCGTCTCAGAACATTTGACCTGGTCGGGTTTCTTTTGTCCCTCCCGCCGCAGGACCCGCCGTACCGCTGTCCCTTGCAGCCGTAGGATCGCCGCCGTGTGGTATGCCGTCCTCGAATATCTCCGCCAGTGTTTTGGTGGTGTCCGGTTCAATGAAGTCGTAATTTTCCTCGCCAACGCCACCTGCCACCGACGACGGCACGGCGGCAGAAGTTTGTTCTCCAGCTTTTTGTCCTGGCAGCGATGCGCGGTCGTGTCCGTACCACATTTGTGGAGGCTCGTAGCCCTGTGGATACCGCTGGTAGCCGTACTCGCCTTGTGCCGCTCGTAAGACTTGCCCTTATCTGCCAGTCCAGTGACCATCCCGGAACCTGGACCAGGACTCCTCAGCCTGCACTGGATATGATTCCGTCTGAAAATAATCTTCCCAACGTCGTTTTGGTGTCAGCGACCGAAGGATTCAAATGTCTTCCGTTTCACCGAAACGCCTCCTGGGCCGCCGCCGCCCTCATGTTCCTCCGTCGAGCTCGGGTCTTGGCGTCTCGGGCCAGTTTTTACCGGGCCATCCCAGCGCAGACCCTGCGTACCCCCGTCATAACCTCGGAGTTGCCTGGGCCGCCCGCGGCCCGAACGTTCTCCCTCGAGCTGGGTAGTTGGCGGTCTTGCGGCCAGTCTACCGGACCATCCCAGCTAGACCCTGCTCGTACCCGGTCACTGAGCTTCGAGCGGCGCCTGGCCACCGTGCCTGACACGTCCTCTCGAACCTTTGTCGTCGACGTGTCGGTGGGCCACGTGTCGGGACACTGCCACGCGCACAGGCCCTGCGTGTAGTTGCCATCGGAGGCGGCAGGTGCTCCAGGGAGCCGCGCTGGGCGGGCCAGCGGTCGGCTGAAGCCTACATACCGACGCCGTATATATCTCCATGCTTGCGCAGCCGGCGGCGGTCGTCGTGCGAGCCGGACGGACGGTCTCGACCACCTGCTCAAGTCGTTCCTGACAGGTGGGCGCATAGCTCCCCGTCGTCAACTCTTGACGGCTGGGTCGGGGTTACTTTTGCCCCCTCCCCGCCGCAGGACCGGCTGTCCTGCAGACCGGAGGACGCCGCCGTAGTGCGTCCGTTCCTCGAATTATCTTCGCCAGTGTTTTGGTGTGTCGGTCAATAGTTCGTAATTTCTCCTCGCCAACGCCGCCTTAGCCACTGACGACGGCACGGCGGCAGAGATTGTGTCCAAGCTTTTTGTCCTGGCAGCGATTTGCCGGTCGTTCCTTAACCCACATTTGTGGAGCTCGTAGCCCGTGGAGTACGTCTTGTAAACGTACTCCGCGCTGTGCCGTTTCATAGCCTTTTGAATCGGGCCCAGATTGATATGAAGGTAGTGTCGGTGCACTTCAACTGGAATAAGGAGAGTCCCTTTCCTAGTTCATGAGAGCCATACGAGTAGTATCTGGCTTTAAATAATGCGTAATCGGCGGTTTGTATATCGGGGCACTTTGGTCAGTCGGACGTGACAGACCACCTGGAAGGCAGCGGCGCAGGTTCGTGCCCCGTACCACATCTGCGGTGGCTCGATAGCCCTGTCGGATATCCGCTTGTAGCCGTCGCCCTTGTGCCGGCTCTAAGAACTTGCCCTATCCTGACCATTCCAGGGACCGCTACTGAAACCTGGACCAGACTCCTCAGCCTGCCGATATGGAGTCGTCCTGAAATAGTCTTCGCCAAACGTCTTTCTTGTGTCGGACGAAGGATTCCAAAGTCTTCCATTCACCAAACGCACCCTGGGCCGCGCGCCCGCACGTTCTCCTCGAGACGGGCGTCTTGGGCGTCTGCGCCAGTTTTTACCGGGGCATCCCAGCGTAGGACCCTGCGTGTACCCCGTCATGAGCTTCGGACGCGCGCCTGGCACCGCGGCCTACACGTCCTCTCTCGAGCTAGGATATCGGGTGTCTGCGGCCAGTCTTTAGTCTGGACCGTCCCAGCGTGACCTGCGCGTATCCCTATCTACGAGCTCGGAGCCGCCGGGCCGTTCGCCGCCCCAGACAGGTCCTCTCTCGACCTTGGCGTCGACGGTGTCGGTGCCACGTGTCGGACACATGCCAGCGCGCACAGGCCCTGCGTGTATGGTGCCATCGAGGGCGGCAGTGTGCTCCAGGAGCGCGGCCTGGTGCGCGCCGGCGTCGGCTGGAAGGCGTACATACCGACGCCGGATATATATCTCCATGCTGGCAGCTGAGGCCGGGCGGCGTCTCTGCTGAGCCGACGAGTCTCCGACCACGCTGCTCAAGTCATCCTGACAGGTGGCTGCAAAGCGCCTCGTCGTCGACATTGACGCGGTTTGGGGAATCTTTTGTCCTCCACCGCCGGCAAGACCGCCCGTACCGCTGTCCCTGCAGCGACGTAGATTCCGCCGCCTGTGTGGCGTGCTGTCCTCAATATCCCGCCAGTTTTTGGTTGGTGTCCGTTGGATAAAGTCATAATTTTCCTCGCCGACAGTGCCTGCCACCGACGACGGCTCGGCTGAAAAAGTTTGTTTAGCCAGCTTTTTTTGTCCTGCAGCGAAGCCGGTCGTTGTCCCGTATCCACACTTTGTTGGAGGTTCGAGCCCTGCTGGATACCGCTGTGTATAGCCTACTCGCCCTGTGCCGGTCTCATAGCCTTTTGAATCGGCCAGACATTGGTATGTAGCGTGTCGGTGCCTTCAACTGAATTAGAGTGCACCTTTCCAAGTATGGTGGCCAACGTACGAGTAATGTATCTGGGCTTAAATAATTCTCGTAAATCGGCGTTTTTTGTGATATCGGGCACTTGGTCAGGTTAATAATGTCATGACCACCCTGGAAGGCAGCGAGCGCGGTCGTGTCCTGTACCACATCTTGCGGTGGCTCTAGCCCTGCGGATATCGCTGGTAGCCGTACTCGCCTTGTGCCGGCTCGTAAGACTTGCCCTTATCCTGACCAGTTCCAGGTGGACCACTCCCGGAACCTGGACCAGATTCCTCAGCCTGCACTGGATAGGGAGTTCCGTCCTGAAATATCTTCGCCAACGTCTTTTTGGTGTCCGGACCGAAGGAATCAAAGTCCTCCGTCTCACCGAACGCTGGCTGGTCAGTCGAGGCTGTCATCGCCTTACTTGAATCAGGTGTTTGGACAAGTGCTTGTCCTGGTAGAGATGCTCGGTCGTGTCCGTACCACATTTGTGGAGGCTCGTAGCCCTGTGGGTATCCGCTGGTAGCCGTACTCGCCCTGTGCCGGTTCATAGCCCTTTTGGAATCGCGTCCCAGACTTGGGTATGGAGCTGGTTGTCAGGTGCCTTCTAACTGGATAAGGAGTGCCCTTTTCCTAAGTATGGTGGCCAACGTACGAGTAGTATCTGGGCTTAAATAATCGTAATCGGCGGGGTCTTGTGATATTGGGGCACGTTTGGTCAGGTCGAGACTGTGACAGACCACCCTTGGGAAGGCAGCGAGGCGCGGTCGTGTCCCGTACCACATCTGCGGTGGCTCGTAGCCCTGCGGGTATCCGCTGGTAGCCGTACTCGCCCTTGTGCCGGCTCATAGCCCTCCGGTGGAGAACCACCCTGGCCATCAGAGCCCGCCCCACCACCGCCACCGCCGCCACCGCCACCGCCACCGCCACCGCCACCGCCACCGCCACCGCCACCGCCACCACCACCCCCACCGCCGCCGCCGCTACCCGCCCTTCCGGTGCCTGCCGCGAATATACTGGCCAGCGTGCGCGTAGTGTCCGGGCTGAGACCGTCGTAGTTCTCGCTCCCGTCCAGCGGCGCCACAGACGCCATATCGGACGTGTCCGATGCGCTGGTCGGGTACTCGGACTCTGCCTGTGACTGGGCGTAGTCGGACGTGGCGGAAGTACCCGTCGCCCACTCAGAGCTCACGTCGGAAGGCAGTGAAGCGCGGTCGTGTCCGTACCACATCTGCGGCGTCTCGTAGCCCTGCGGGTATCGCTGGTAGCCGTACTCGCCCTGTGCCGGCTCGTAGCCCTGCTCGGATGCCCGGTCGGGCTCGCCGTCCCGTGGCGACGAGAACGGCTCGGAGCAGGTGTCAGCCGACCGCTGCAGCGCCTCGCGAGGCAGGCACGGCTGCACGCCCTCGTAGCGACTCATGAGCCGCGCGGAGCGCGACCTGAACCGCTCCCGCTCGTGGTACGAGCTCGGCCGACTGTCGTCCGTCAGGCTGTGGCCGCTTGGCGTCTTCGAGTACGGCTCGTCGGCCTCCGGTGAGAACGCCGGCTCCACCACGCGTATCGGCTGCTCGTGCTCCGACTCGGGCTCGTACTCCGAGGCGCTGCTGTCGCCGAACATCTCGTTGGCCGACTGGAAGGGCGTGTAGTAGTCCTCCTTGGAGCAGCACTCCTGCGGCGGCGTGTAGTAGATGCTGGGTGCCTCGTGCGGGATGCCCTCGTCGAAGATGCGCTGCAGACTGGCGCCCGTGTACGGCGCCGGGCCGTCGTAGTCGGCGGCGTCCAGTAGCGGGTCGGTGACAGGCGTGGCCCTGCTGTTACCGGTCGGAGCCGCGTAGTTGGACGCCGGCTGGAATTGGGGGAATGGTTCAGCAGCAAGAATAGGCTCTACTAGCGCTTACACCCTTCAGCTGTCATGTGCTACAGCTGGGAAGAGCAACAGTGACAACGAAGGCACGTACGAGTACACAAATACCAAAAACAATAAGTACACATAAAACGTTACAGCATTTTCATCATCTGAAATTAGCAATGTTTTTGGAGACATTTAATTTCATTCTCGGCAATTGTCGGTTGATGGCACGTTCTTACCCGCATATTCCAGGGCAGGTTGACATCTCGCCTGGGGCTGCCGTCCTCCTGTCCCTGGACCAGCGTCTCGGAAGACGAGTGCTCTGCGGGTGGAGCCGACACGGAGGAGCCGGGACGCGGCCGGTCGCGCACCAGCGTTTCTCGCGAGGCCGCCGCCGGCGTGGCACAGCTGCTGCCCGGCCATTCGGTGGGGCCCGTCCAGGCCAGGCCGGACATGTAGCCAGAGCCAGGTTGCTGGGGCGGCGCACCGTGTCGCACAACCACCGTGCGCCGCTCCGGGTCCACCGTGACAGTGTCGCGCGAGAGTGGCGTCGGCGGCGACGGCGGCCAGTGGAGTGGGCCGCGGGTGTAGCCGGTGGGCGCCGGATGGCCGCCGGCGGACGAGGAGGATGGCCGCGACTGTGGCACGCGCGACATCATCTGCTGCGCCACGCCCCGAATCCGCTCCTCGGACGTCGGGTCGTGCGGCTGGTGCTGCTCCTGGGAGCGGCTGGGCGCAGGGCGGCTGGGCATGGGGCGGCTGGGCGTGGGGCGGCTGGGCGTGGCGCGGCTGGACAAGTTGGACGACGCGTCCCACCTCAGACCATCCATGTAGCCGGCCGGACCGCCGCCGGCCGCTCGGCTCATGTCCGAAGTAATGGGACTGAAGTTGTTGACAGGTGCCGTGTGCGGCGACTCACTTCCGACGGAGGTCGGCGGCAGGGTGGCGGCACCGCTGCCGGCCGGCGTCGCCTGCGAGCCTGGCCACTGCGACGACGTGTCGGCCGGGTAGCTCAGGCCGGTCATGTAGCCGGTCGGGGCGGCGAGCTCGCTGCCTCCCGACGGACTCCTCTGTGCGGGCCACGCTCCGTCCTCAAGGGGAGCGGGCGCGGCCCGATGCACGTTTTTTGACTGGCTGGAGGTTGTTGTTCGCGGCAGGTTCTCCTGCGAGGAGGGAGTCGGCGGCGTCTCCTGGCCCGTGTTCCAGTTGGCCGGGCTGATGGCGGGCCAGCCCAGGTTGGTGGCGTACGTCATCGGAATGGCGCTGTCGGAGACTCCGGAGCGCGCGCTGACCCCGCCTGGCGCCTGCGAGCCCGGCTGGCCGAACCCGCGGCCGAACCCCGTCGACGAACGGTAATCCTCTGCACCCAGCTGGAGGGCACGGCCACAGGCGCGAGCTGTCATTGTCAGCAGGCTCACATGGAAACAAGGGCCGTGTTCTTTGCGTAAGGATTCGCGAGAGCTGTTTATGGAGCCTAGGGCTAGGGAGTTGCTGATGGCATCATAATAACGTATGCTGTGCTCCGGGGGTCACACTGAGCCACACTGCTTACGTCATTGTGATGTCAGAAGCAGCTCCATAGCCTGAGGCTCCATGCACAGTTCTCGAAGATCCTCATCAATCCCCACGCAAAGAACACGGCCAAGGTGTGAGAAGAGTTTCGCACGGCTATTTGGATGAGATTGAGCAGGTACCAAGTTCCTATGGTGTAATGAGTAACAAACATAAATTTACTTTGGCTGAGTCATAACCGAAAAAGCATTCCTATATGCTTTTCCGGTTATGACAAAGACCGGGAATTATAGTTCCAAAATTCGTGCTCCTTCGTGGACTATGGCATAGCAAGGTTCGTAAACGAAACGTTCGTAAAGAAATGGTTCAATCCGTACATGAGCAATTCGTAAATTGTAACGTGCTGTACCACTGTAGACGTTAGCCTTACAACTCAACAGTTGCTTAATATCGCTAAATTGCATTTCGGGCATAGGAAAAGTTGTGTTTTCGGAAAAGCTGTTTGCATATATATATGCTGACAAACCTTTTCATTTGGTGACCTTCAATGGGGAGACTGGGGGAACGTCAAACTACGGGAAAGGCCGAAATAGTCAATTACGCGTGAGAGGTACCGACTTTACTGAAGGGTTAGCTCAAGAAGGGTTAGCTAGAAATGTTGTGTTTCTGCCGAAATCATAATCGCGCCGTTTCTTCCATTTACGAGAGGCAGCGCGGTTGGAGCGCTTTTTAGAGTACGTAAAAGTCAACGAAGTGCTATTTTAGAGGGCTATATGCTACTGGTGCATGCTACTTTGATATTAGTTATTGTGCCTGAATTTGCAATGTATAATGATAACCTAAAGATATTTGGGTTGTGAAATTAATATATTTAGCCCCACGGGTTTGGATCTCGACAACAATAGATTGAAGACATGTCCCCCGGAGCAGAGGCGATATAGCGCTGCAAAATATTTCGGCGTTGCCGAAATCTGGTATTGGTCTAGATAGCTGAAGTTTTTTGAGAGAACGTCTATCTATTTCAATTTACGTTTTATCCTGAATGATATCCTTCAAAGGGGACAACTGTGGTTGCAATAACCGCATATATAAAATGTAATATGTGTGGCTTTAAATACCGCTGCGCTTGCAGGTTTGCATACAATTTTAGTCTGCACTGCTGATAACAATCGCCCTTAAATCCGTAAAAGTACATGTGACAGGTATGTTTGGAAGTGACTGGCTTTCTGCCGCGCCTTAGTGGACATCTTAGCCACCTTTGCCCTGGACGCAAGTCAAAAATAACTCCAACTAATCCGAAAACTAACTACATACGCATACTTTTTTTTTGAAAGCTCTCGTCAACGATATTTGAAGTTAATTAGAACCTGTTTTGGCCCAGATCAATATTGAAGTCACCAGACCCAGAGCAAGTAGGTATCTCGGGAACTATGATAGCTAGGAACAGACGGAAAAAGGTAGTGGAAAGTTCTTGAAAAAATACAATCGCTGTTCTTAAATTTTAGTTCAGGATGATGGAATAGGTTCCAGTGGTCATCATAGGTAACGATTACATTTTCTTCACAAAGTTTTTTTGTATTGAAAATAAGCCAACAACATAGGCCAACAACATCGGTTAAACATTAAGGTCAACTTCCAAATTTGACCTCGGTTCAGTCATTTGGTGACCGATGTAAAATAATGTTGCATATGGGGAACTGTGTCTAGACAAGACAAACACAGTGTTACCATTTGCTCGTCTCTATCTTTATTCTATCAAGAGTTATTGGCAAAAAGTGTTGGTGACCTCAGTTCACCTCTACTGACCTTTCAGAGGTCATTAAGCAGCAATTGCACCTGGGTCATCAAGAATGAGCCAAAACAAACATTGCTGGAGTTGTGGTCACCTAACAAGACATGAGACAACCTGGGGTCAAAATTGTACACAATGCTGATAATCAATTTCCGAACAGCTGTACTAAATTGGGCAGCACTGCGCACCACCGTTCTCCCGCTAATTCCTGAACAAAGCTCAGGGGGTCAAAATGGCCCATGTCCGAAGAAAGAAAAGTTACCATTCGGTAGCATCCGCAATTTGGGGGCAAAAAAGAAATTTTGTTTCATTGATTTTATCTTTGTAACAGCTGAATTATATCTGATAGCTTGAATGGCAAACCTGTTTTTGATAGCCAGCTGATGTGCCTTGCCAGTGTCATGGGTAGATATTCTGTAGAGTGATACTTATATCTATCCACTACACGGATCAAAACATAGAAGTTTTGCGTAGCCCAGTCTCCCCTACGCCCTGTTAAACGTCGTTGAGTTTTTCTTCGCGGACGTTTGGTTGTACGAACCTTTGGCAGCTAAGCCTATACACAAATGCAGCTTTGTGCATCATGTAAATACTATTTTGAATATGACGCATACATTATACTGGTCATGGAATACAGAAAACCTATATTTTATTTTACGAACCTTTTCTTTACGAACGTTTGTCCAACAGCCGAGGATGCGATAGTCGTACGCAAGGAGGAAGGATCGTCGTTAGACTTGACGCCATTGTTCCTCGGGTTGATTGCATTATTACTTAGCTTTTGTATTTTAATATCGTGTCTGTTGCGGCTGAACTATTATGATTTAATATGCATGAACGAATTAGTACGAATAGATTTTATGCCAAAAATGAATTACCAATTTGCACTTCTTCGACGTTACAGTTGTATCCAAACCCTCTTACGAATTTGGATCATTATAGACTATAAAATCCTTATAGTATCGTGGTGGTGCCCTAGTATTAGGTATGTAGGGTATAAAGGCATCATAATCGTCAAAGTGCTGCTTTTGTCCGCTGGTATTATGTGCTTTTGGTACCATGGCTCCATCACGTTCTTGGTCATATCGCTTGAAAGCTGTATTTGACGTCCAATCTTCGGCTCCAATCTGAAAAATGGTAATACGTTGTCAGCCCAAATAAGACCTGGATATGCTGATATTACCAATGTCATGCATGTTTATCAACAGTTATGCACTTCAAAACGCATTTACTATATGTCATTAAGATAAACCAATGGCATGCACGTGACAGAGGCCTGCGTCAACATGCGTGTACGCAGCATCTGCAGGTGCGTGCGTGCGAGCGGCTGTATGTGTTGGTCGGCGTTCCGTACCATTCCCGTCTCGGACTCGGAGTTGGTGGAGGAGGGCAGACCGACCTCGGTGCCGTGGTCAGAGCTGGCCGGGTCGTCTGATGTCGTGTGCGAGCTCTCGTAACCTGACGACTGGCGGCAGTCACAACACGGGCCGGTCACAACACACAGTAATGCTAGCTAGACCATCTGCGCAGTAGATTGACAGTGTATCATTATAATGTAGCCTTGATTATAGGTCAACAAAAATGTATATATATATACTAATATATATATATATATATATATATATATATATATAGCATTAATTAAAACAAGCAAGAGCCCTTTTTAGATACCTATTAAATGTTCTATCTATTTATAGTTTATTTGCAACGATAAGTTCATCTTAGCATCAGACTAGTGGAGTGCAGGTCAAGTATAGCGTAAAGGAAAACAAGTATATTATGTAAATAATTGTTAACAAGTGATTTCTCAGTTTCTAGAAATCACAAAACAACTGTTACGTTCTATTTAATATATTTTGTTATATTTATTATTTGCTGGCGTCAAACGTCGAAGACAATTTGACTGTAAAGTGGATATCAAAAGAATGCCAAGCCGTTTGCATGCCATTACACCAGTCCCGTCTTTAATGCTAGTAAACTATTTGATGTTTAAGACAAATAAGTTTGAACTATACATATCCGATTACGATTAATAATTTTACACAATAATCCCAGCTTATGTAGTTTTAATGTCAATGAGTTATACTTGAGTGTTGCCTGAAATATTTGGAGAATGGATAAACTCACGGCATGTTGTGGTTAAATGAAATAAATATTGTCACCTCTTTTAAACACACTCTCATGTGGCAAGTAGCGGTTTCCAAGAAACTAGAAAAGGATTTAGTTACAAAGTTTTGACTGTAGTGACGCGCATTCAGCATAGTGCTGTATAATCGGCACACGACATTCCGCGTTACCCAGCTGGGACACTGTGCAGCTCAGCCCTGGCCGCCGTCAGCGTCGCCACTTACAAATACTACTGGGTACGGTGTGCCGGCCTGGAAGATGCGCTGCAGGCTTGGCTTGGTGAAGGGCGACGGCCCGTCGTAAGGAGCGTCGTCAGCCGACTGCTGGTAGCTGCCCCCGCCGCCCGGGCCGCCGCCACTGCCGCTCCCGCCACCGGCGCCCAGGCCGTCGGGGCCGGGCGTGGGCGGCGTGGCGGTACCGCCCCCGCCCGGCGGAAGGAAGTAATAGTTGGCTGCCGGCTGCCAGAGAGAACCGGGACCACAGTTAGTATCACCGCGCCGCCGGGACCAGGACCAAGGCTGGTCCCTGGCCGGTGGACACGCGACCCGGCAGCGTTACTCCTGGTGGTTATTGCCTACTACCAGCACAACAGAGAAGACCAAATTTATGAGGAGTTTCAATCAGTGTGTAATCAATAACCAGTCTAACTCGAGACACACTCCGAACACCACGGGTGTTGAGGGAGCAAAGCCGAGACACACTCCTTTGATCAGCGTCAGGTTTGAGGGGAACGAACACATCTCATTAGCCGGTGTTGGATATATTAAGCAGTATGTTGATGCTACGATAGTCCAATATGCGGTATTAGTGTACGGATGGAAGGCTGCGTTTAAACTATAGCTTCAAATGTATTCATTTTCTCTATTTTGCCTATTTTTCCTTGCGACTGAACATTTGTTCTTCAAAAATTGTCAAACTTCCGAAGGCAATGCTGTTGATCCAATGCAGAGCTAAAAGATAATGCAAATAGTCGGAGGTTGCCGTTACCTGGCTTCAAAGTCGGAAGGGCGTCGCCCACTTCCAGCTCCAAAGTTGGGGGGGGGGCGAGTTCCCCTCACTGCCCCATCGGTACCCACGTCCCTAGACAATGTACAACACGTTGTTGTCCTTCAAAGCCCACAGGCTGCACGGGCTTCAGGTTTTACGGCGCAAAAATACGTGATATGATCGAGAGAGTGTCGTTCGTCAAACTGAACCTCATGCAAATATTTACATTGGGGTCTAACTAAACATGAATTGCGCCATCTCTGTTCACGACCCATTAAGGTCATTTTACTAGCTAAAACTCGCTGCAAAGCTGGCCTTAATTCCCTGGTATGTAATGTGGAACATTCTAGCTTTATTCGCACTGTACATTTCTCACGTTAGGAAGAATAAACAGACTAATGGCAACGTCTCATCTCTCACACAGGCTGTATCGTCTGTCGTTTGACTGCTCACCCGCATGTTCCAGGGCATGATGACATCCCGGTTGGATGGAGACGTGGTGGCTGACACCGGCCGCGACTGGACGCCAGCACCAGCACCACCGTCACTGCCATCGCTGCCGACACCTGCAGCACCTCTTCCGCCGCTGCTGACACCGCCGCCGCCGCTGCCGCCACTCCTGTCTGACCATGGGGCCAGCGGCTCGTGGCTCTCGCAGGCGAACGGCGCGCGGCCAGGCACCTCTGAGGCGTAGCCGGACGAAGGGGCTTGGTCGGAGGCGTAGCCGGGCGCTGTGTCCAGCTAGTGCCGGAGACACACACAGGCGACAAGTCAGAGGAGGTGACCGGAGTGGCCACGCCGGAAATCGAGACGAACGATGTTTCACTGTCGCGCTTTCGCGGTTTGTCTTTCTCCATAAAACGTTGTATCATGCAATTTGTTCGTAATACAATACAAATAGTGCCAGTTATCATACAATTAAGAATGTCATACAATGTACAACAGATCAGTGTACCAGTCGGTCGGTGTGTGAAATCACTGAACAGTTGGATGGAGGGGGGGGGGGGGCCGCTGCACCGCTACGGGACCAGGACCGTCAGGGAAGCCGGCAGGCTGAAGGGCTGAAGCCGCCACACATCGTACCATCGGCTCGCCGTGCCTCTGGGCGTG